>PVKS010002239.1:0-121925 GCA_004027875.1 Aplodontia rufa
TACCATGGAGTTTTACTCAGCAATTAGAAACAATGATATTACAGCCTTTGAAAGTAAATGGATGCCTACGGAAGAAATTATTCTGAGTGAAATAAGCATAACCCAGAGAACCAAGGGTGGAATGTCTTCACTGATCTGTGGAGGCTACAGCTAGTCCCTGGCCACTGAGAAAGGAGGTCAATTCTCATGTTTTAAATCCAGACAAGGTGTAATGTCATACAACCTAAGGCTTTTGTAGAGATGTATTGGGAAGGAGGTGGGGGAGGGATATGGGTGGGTAACTGGGATGGAGGTTTGGCGGTTCTTGGGGGTAAATCTAATTTTCAGAATTTATTTATATATATATCTTTTTTTTTTCATTAAAAGTGTGTTTGTTCAACAAATAAATTTCTGAATAAAATAAAAAAATATTTGCTATTTGCTAGTTGTATATTATATCCACAGCCTTCTCAAACTGTTTTGTAGTTTGTCTATAGACTCCCAACCTATATAACTGTGAAAAGTAAATTTCCTTTTATTAGCTACCAGTCTAACATATTTTGTTATTGCACCCCAAAAGTACTAAGTTGCTGAGGCTGGCCTCCAAAAGTGCCAAGACAGCTACTTTCTTAAATAGTGTGTACATGTTGACAGGGATTACATAGAATATTCCCTGATATGCACGACTTCTACTTATTTGATATATTTCTTTAATAAGATAAAGGTTGTGTAGTTTGAAAAACAAAAATCTGGAAGTGGTTTTTCTACAGTTTGAGCTGGGCAAATACAAGATGAGCTAGGACAGTTTTGTGTTGCCACAATTTAAGGAATGGTCAGAAAAGGATAGAAAAAGAACTCCTGATGGCCAAAGTTGCAACATTTTGAGCATGGAAATAGGTAACCATAGAATTGAATTATAACCCATAGATTAAAATAAATGTCCATATTTTCATACTGTTACTCTGTGAGTGAATAAGTAAATAAGGAATAAGGGACAAAAGGACTAACTCTTCTTACAGAAGAATTCCAAATTTTAAAAATGCTTAAGGAATGAGGAAAATAAAAATCACACTTAGAACACACAGTAATAAGCCTTGTATCAGCGAATGAGTGCTAAAATGAGTGGATGAAAGCTTGATGAGAAATAAGATTATCACATGATCAAAAAGAAGTATCTCCTCCAAAATTGTAATTACAAAGAGAGAACTAGTAATTTTGCAAAAATACAGCAGACACCAACTTAAGGTGCTCAAAATTAGCATCATCTATACTACAACATATCACATTCTACCCCCCAAAAGCATGTTACTCCTCTAGTATTCTTGCCAAAAATTTATAACATAAAACTAATCAAGACAAAGAATCAGATAAATTTAGGGATATTCTACCAAGTTACTGCATAGTACTCATCAAAAATGTCAGGGTCATGAAAAACCAGGAAAGACTGAACTGCTTTAACTGATTCGAGACTAAGGAAACATGACCACTCAAGTATCCTGATTTGGAGTCTAGAAGAGAAATTGATGGAAACCTGGTGAATTCCAAATAAGGCAAAAGTTAATAGTATTACATACCAGTGGTTACAATAATTGCACTGCAGTTACATAAAATGTTAACTTGAGGAGAAAACTGGGAGAATGATATATAGAAACTATGCTGTTTTTAAAGCCTTTCTATATTCTGAAGGTATTAAAATTAAATTTTTTAGAATTATAAAAAATAAACAAGTTAATCTTTACTTATATTTAATGTACAGACTGACTCATGCTGTGTATCAGCTGGCCTTTGTCAAGTAAAGGAGACCTAGTGTTCTGAGGGAACAAGAGTGAGAGTTCAGGTCCTTAGACAAAATGGGATGGAGAATGGAGCTTTCATTTTTTTATTTTTGTCCAAGTGTTGCCATATAGTGCAGTTTGTTTGGCCAGTTAAGTGGCTTTATATATTCTTCTGTATAGTTTTATCTAAATTAAATCTCAAAAAATAAATTAGTGGTTTTAAAGGATTCCATCATTGATGAATCTTCCTCTTAAGTATGTGTTATGCTTTGAGATGTTTTTCTTGAGTAGCATGACTGAACATATTATGAATATTGTGTATATAAGACGCATTCTCAGTTTTGTTAGCGAGTGAGGTGAGTGTTCAATAGTTAAGTTGCTACAGTAAACTATGGTAGAAAATGACTTTTACTGAAACCCTACGTAAGCTGTGAGAAGTGAAACGTAGGAATAAAATATTTATTTTTGGACAAATCAGATCTTATCAGTAGCCATATTTTTGTATTACCCACTAAAGTGTATTTTCTTTCCAAGATTGAGTTGTTAATTAGTGTGTCCTGGACCTAACTTCATCCAATGTTTTTGTTGATTTGCAACTGCACTTAAATTATTTCCTAAGTATATTGATTATTTGGAACTCTTTGTAGTGGTTCTTCATGGAAATACATGTTAAATACTAATTTACAATGTGTAGAAGGTATATGATGGTAATTAATGGTTAATGTATTTGATTTCTATTGTTCAGCACTGTTGTAACTGATAATTTGTTTTCTGAGACTTGAATTCTAAATACAGAAGAATAAATACATTCTACTCTTTTCTCTAGATATTGCTTTGATTTTACCCTTTTCTGTCTATGAATAGTAGTGGGTCTTCGTCAGTGGATAAAATGTGTAATAATGGAACATCTGCATTAGATCACCCTTAACTAATCTACATTTTTTAAATGGCGGAAATTTTGTTTTGTAAGTAAGTGCCACTTTATTTTTTCTCTACAAAACTGCACGTCAGTTGGAATGCCAGTGGGTGAGTGATTTATTACTTGGTGGTTAATTAATATGTTTTCACCCTGTTTTTTAAGAAGACATAGTTCTTTGCCCTATCCCAGCTTGAGGAAAAAATGAAATTTTAAAATACCTTGAGGCCATGTTCTGTATAAGAATTTACTAATGAGATATTTGCTCATTGTAGTCAGAAAGCATCAAATGGATGTGCTATGTAGTTGCCAAAATGTGAACTGGAATTTGGTTTTCAAATAGCTAGATACAGCACTGTTTGTATTTACTTGTGATGTAGAATTAGAATTCCTGTTGCTCCCATGTTCTTCAGATCTGCATTCCTACACTTCCAAAATTATTTAATGAAATATGGAATGGTATAAATTGGAGTTAGATTTAGTTGTCTGTATCACACCTTTCTCAGATCATTAATCATGTTATTCATTAATGAATGAAAAGGATCTCAAAAGAATACATTATATTAAAACTAAGTACTATGGTACAAGACATTTTGTGATTCCTTATTCTGAAGGATCTCTAGTGCCATCTACTGAGTAATTTTTTAAAGGAAAATATGAAATGAAATTAGGATTTTCACTTAATCTGATTTATTTTTTAAATTAATTAACAATTTTTTTAGAAATTTGAATTTACAGAAAAATTGTTTTCATATTGTCTCCCCTTTTTTAGTTTCCCCCATAATTAATATGTTTCAATTGTGTGTTACATTAGCTACAATTTATGAATCACTGTTGATAAATTATTTAACTGAAGTCCATAGTTTATATTAGGATCACTTTTATGCGTGTTGAATAGATTTGTGGGTTGTGCTGAATGCGCCGTCTCTTGTGTGCACCATTACAATATCAAATGATAATATTGGTGCCCTGAAAATCCACCATACTCCATCACTCTTGCCTCTACTATTAGACCCCAGTCCCTGGCAAATACTTATATCTATAAATATCCAGGAGTACAATTGCTGAATCATATGTTAAAACCATTTTTACCTTTACAAGAAACTGCCAAACTGTACTCCAGAGTAGCTATACAATTTTGCATTCCAGTCAGTATTGGTTAAAAAGTTCATTGTGTCAGTTTTTTCCCCAATAAATGTTGGGGTTTTTTGTACCTAAAAAGTTTTTACCATATCCAAGTGCTCCTAAGTTTTCTCCTGTGCTATCTTGTTGTGCTTTTATAGGTTTGGGCTTTCACATGAAGATATATATCTATTTTGAGTTAATTGTTTGTGAAAAGTATAGGGTCTGTATCTGTTCTTTTCTTTGCATGTGAGCGTCAGATTGTTCCTGCAGCGTTTGTTGAAAAGATCATCTTCTGGCTTCGGTAATAGGGTAATACTGGCTGCAGAAAGTTAGAAAATATTTTATTTTACTGGGAAAGCTATTAAGGAATTTATTAATTTCTTCTTAAAGGTTTGCAGAATTCCAATGAAACCATTTGACGGTTGTTTTCTGTTTTCAATAATTGTTAATTCAGTTTCTTTAACAGATACAGGCTTATTGAGGTTATCAATTTCTCCTGTGAGTTTTGATAGATAGTGTCTCTCAAGAAATTGACCCAGCTCATTTATTATGAAATTTGTGGACATGAAGTTGTTAGTAATATTCTTTTATCTTTTTAATGTCCAGGGGATCAGCAATAATGGCTTCTCTTTCGTTTCCTTTTTTTTTTTTAAGAGAGAGAGGAACAGTGAGAGAAAGAAATTTTTATTTAGTTTTTCATGTGACCTTCATTGCTCCAATACTTAATTGTGTGCATGGTACTGGGGTATGAACCCACATCCTTGTGCATGCATGGCAAGGGTGTAACTACTGAGCCACTGCTCCAATCTCCTCTTTCATTTGTAATACTAGTAATTTCTATCTTTTGTCTCATTCTTTGTGTACTGGCTAGGAGTTAACAATTTAGCTGATCTTATCAAAGAACCAGCTGATCCTGATTTTTAAAAGGCATAGAATATAGACTATAAAAATTCCTTATTCTGAACTCAACTGATACCATCTATTGAGTGATTTTTTAGAAAAAGGAATTCTGAAATCATATCATAGATTTTAATCCAATTTCTGCTTTAATTACTGCCATTGACTTTTTAGACCGAATGAATATTGGAATGAATGTACACGGGCATTTCAAATGGAAATAAAGAAGTTCTTCTTTTCAGGATGAATAGCTGACCTAAGATGAGGTTCACTCTGGGGATTTAGTCATCTCTGAATGAAGTATGAATTTTAAAAATAAAACATGAATAATTCAGTATTTAAATAACTCGTTTAGCAGCGTTTGTTTTGAAAATGTATATGAGTAATTTAAAATGCTCTCTGATATGGCAGGGAATTTTATGATGAAGAAAAAGACTTGTCTCTAGAAATATGGACGACTAGAACTATGAAACTGTATCATTAAAGATAATATGAAAAATGATAGAATGTAAAACTACAGTGTAAAATGGGGTACAAGAAAATTATGCATCCAAAATGGGCAAAATCTCTCCTGAGAATTTCTAGCCATTGGCTGGTGTCATAATTTTTAAGATTTTGAATTCACTTTAATCCACATAAGTAAAATTGAAGTTTATGATCAGCTTAGGTTAGTCTGCTCCAGGTGCTGAGCAGAAATAAAGGCATAGGCTAAGAGAACACATCCAAAAAAATTTTTTTTACACATCCAAAATTTAATCTTAAAATACTTTCAAATATAAAGTTCTTAATAAGTACACTCCCCCAAAATAAATCATAAAATAATAATCAAATAAGGTTTTGTATGCAAGAGATGACAGAAATAATAAAGAACAAAACCAAACCTTTAATACTATGAATTTTATAAATTGAGAATGTTTTAACTTACTTAAATATAAAGTTAAAAATTGATTTAAGAGCTAGAGAACTATCCAAAACGCAACAAAAAATAACCAAATGTTATATCTAAAAATAAAAATTATAGCTGTAGATTAAAGCTTATAAATTTTTAAGTGTCTTGTTACATATAGTGAGGGATATTGAAAATTTCTGGAAAGTAATGAAAGAATAGAAAATAGTATTGGAAGAAAGTAACTTCAAAAGAAAAACACATAGAGGGAAAAATAGGAATAACTGGAAATGTCAGTTATCTAAATAGATATAGTATGAACTCTTAAAATTTAGATTATAGGGTGGGATTAAAAAATTTACGTTAGCCTACATGCTCTTCCTAAAAGGACTCCTAGAAAAAAATAAACACTACTAAAAAATAAACACTAGTGAAAGACTAATTGCATATGACAGCATCAAATTAATAGCTTATAAAAAGGAATATTACTGAGGATTTTTATGTTATGATCAAGTTAACGTTCACCAATAGTGTGAAAATTCTCAATGTGAGGGTCCAAGTAACATGGCCTCAAAATACGTGAATCAAAAATTGTCAAATGTATAGGAACAGCATAGAGGGAGAGTTTATTAACAGGTGATTTGCTAAGTCAAGCATATCTAAAATTAATAAAAGGATTTGAACATCCTATTAACAAATTTAATCTGTGGACAAATACAGAACCATGAGTCCAACTATTGTATGAACATTTATTTTTTTCAAGTATACTTGAAAATATAAAAACTGTGGCATTCTGGACCATTTTTCAAAATGGCAAAATAGAGGCACCCAGCACCTTTCCATGTGATAGAGTGAAGACAGCTGGGAGCCAGGTGCATATTGAGTGGATGCTTGTGGGAAACACTGTAGTTTACTAGTGAACAGAGACTTGGAGAATCCCAAATACTTTGTCTGGTGGAATAAAGGGTATAAATGGAACATCCCACCACCAATCACATGACAGCTCTGCATGGGGTGAATGTAGAGATAAAAGAAGGAAAGTCCCAGTGAGTACCACTAGCCAGAAAATGACACCTTAAGGAAGTACAGTCCAAACAGACAATAGTTTGCACAGCAAAACGACTCTTATGAGGCTATACACACAACCCAGCATGTTTTCATGGTGCTCTAACAGGGAGCTACCTTGAGAAGTTTTGTTGGACCTTTCTTCTGTGAGACTCAAAGACCTCTCCATTTTCCTCTCTCCAGGTCCCTGTAGCAATACTCTTATATTGTCTCAGTAGGCAGCTGCCCTGAGACTATGCCCTGAAGAGAGCCTGTTATATAAATTTGCTGAGAATTCTACGCAGTGGGAAACTTGATTGTATGAAGGGGAGCAAAGGATGCTTCCCCTTTGTCACTGGTGGTTAGAAAACCCAGCTGTAGGAGTCCAGGGGAATATTATATGTGATTTCACATAGGAACTATCTTGGAAGACCAGAGTCATGGGCAGTGAATTGCCTGCCTTCCCCTACAACAGTGATGGTTGTGACTCCACAGCTTTCTCCACACTTGGAATGTGCAGAAGAAAAGGTGTAAGAGTCCTTGACATGCTACAGCACCTGATGTCAAACTTATCCCTTGAAATGTTCAACACCAAGGGCACCAGGATTCATGCCGCCACACTCTGCACTGCCTAGGTAACATGCTGCAGCATTCGTGACTGCCCTGCTCTCAGAGTGCTCTGCACAAAAATCTCTTGTGTGAATCAGTCTGGGAAGCTTAGAGTTCCACCCTAGCTTGTTTTGGCATGCAGGGCAGCTGACAGGTATACCAGCACTGGCTCAGTCCACAAACTACTCCTCTCTGATAAGCATAACACAGCAAAGAAGAATCACCCCAGCTTTATTCCTCCTAAAGGGTAAAAAGCGTAAGACAACAGAATGAACTTCTGAAAGACAGAGATTGCAGTCATCTACTCTTGTCCACACAATCCAGCACCTTGATGGAGAAAGGACATTTTATTTTTATTAACACTTTTTTTTAAAAAAAATAAGGCTTTTGACTTATGTATATATTTTTTCTTCTCTCGGTTCTTTCAATATGGTTTTCAGTTTTCTCCTACTTTGCCTTTTTTTCCCGTAAAAACTTTTTAGTTTTTTGTCATATATTAATTTTAGTCCTTTTCTGTTGTTCTAATTGTTTTTATTTTTCTGGGGTTTTTTACCTCCTTCTTTTATGTGATATTTTCTCCTTCTTTTACGTGATATTGGGGATCAAGCCCAGCACTTCAAGCCTGTTAGATGGGTGTTTTGCTGCTAACACTCCCAGTCCTCAAAGAAAGTGTACCTTACTCCAGCCACTGCCTAGTTTGGCTTGAACCTTGGTTATACATCACCTTAATAGGGGAGATTAAATCCTTTAGCCATAGACCTGGTCCCAAGTAGCCACAGCTGTGGGGAAGCCTGGAGTCCATTCCTGCACATTCACCCTCATAGCAACATCAAGGAAAAATAACACAAGTGTTGTAGATGTTATATCTACAAGGGAACTCAGCCTAGATCATTCCCGTATTTCATCAGACAACACATAGCTGACAAGATTGGTGGAGAAACCATAGAGCATGCACCATATATTCTGCTTTCTGATCCACACCGGCCCAGGCTACCAGGAGGAGGACCCCATGCTTAGAAGATCTAGAGAGAATGTGAGTCCCTCAGGCTTTGATATTTACTTTTTACGTCAAAACCCTCTAATCATAGCCAAGAAGTCACAGGAAAACTACAGTGTGAAGTCCAGTTGAAATTAAACTCAATACTGCACACAGCAAACCAATAATCCAAGGAAAATCATCAAGAGAGAAGACTGCTTACTAACAAGGCCCTCATATAAAAGTGGAAGAGATACTTATTCCAACAAATGGATAAATCTCAACATCAAAACACAAAAAATAAGAAAAAGGCAACAATTTCTAAAATTCATAATCTCTAGTAACTGATTCCAAAGATATCAAAGTTGACAAAATGCCACATAAAAAATTTAAATTATTTTTAAAATTATATGTGAATATGAAAGATCTGAATAAATAGCTACATGAATTAAGGAAAACAGCGTAGGGTATGAATTCAGTAAAGAGATTTGAAGAAGGAACAAAATACATCTTGGAAATGAAGGTCAGTAAGTCAGATTAAAAACACAGTTGAAAGTCTCATAGATTAGATGAACCAGAAGAAAGAATATCAGGTCTTATGGATTGGTTGAGGAGTTTTGGCATTCAAGACAAATCAAGGAAAAAAACAAGATTGCTTAGACACCATATGGTGTTGGACCATTGCTTGGACCAAACATAATACATAATTGGAAGGTCATCTGTGTAATAGATTTCTAGGCAGAAACTCTATAAAGGTTAGATTATTATGACATGTTGATGTATTTCATGTCCTGAAAGAACATATCACCATGCCTGGCGAAGTTATCCTTCAAATTTGACAAAGAAAAAGACCTACCATGATAAAGCATGAACTAAGGGAATTTCTGATCACTGAATGAACATTGCAGAAGATACACAAGGAAATCCTACACCTAGAAGAGAAAGAAGAATTAACCCAATCTTGAGAGCACAGGAAAGAATAAATCTCACTATTTGAGCAGATAAGCAAATGAGAATTAGGAAAGAAGCATTAATACAGAAAACCATCAAATCTCTGAGAAGAATAAGAGAGGAAGAAGCAGAATATTCAGAGCAATGAGAAAGAAAACAATATAATAACGTGGACAGATACCTTTCAGTAATTACCCAGAGTGTAAATTATCTGAATTCTCTAATTATAAGATGTAGACTATCTGACTGGATTAAAAAGAAAGACCCAGGGGCTGGAGTTGGTGGCTTAGCAGATAATGGTGTTGACCTGGCATGCGCATGGTCATGGGTTTGTACCAGCACCACATACACAATAAAGTGTCAGAACAGCAAAAGCCACATGAAAAACTAAATAAAATTGATTCGTTTGCTCTTTCACTTCCTGTCCCACTCTTTCTTTTGAAAAAGGGAGGGAAAAGAAGAAGAAGAGAAGACCCCAAAAATAGGCTGCCTGTTTTTTAAAATTTTCCCTTGCTGGCAAAGTTTTACACAGACTGAAAGTGAAAGGAATGAAAAATGATAATCCACGCAGACAAAAATCTGAAAGCAAGCAGGAATAGTAATAGTCTTATGTGATAAAACAGATGTTAAGCCAGAATTGGTTAAAAGACAGAAAAGGGTACTACATAATAATGGGAACAATTCATTGAGGAACTTTAATAATTATTGACATATATGTACTGTTTGTCAGAGTACCTATTTTAATAAACTCTACTGGACATAAAAGAAGAGATGGGCTCTAATGTAATAATGAGTGACTTTAATACCCTATCCTCACAATAGATAAATCATCTAGACAAAAAAATCAAAAGAAATATCAGAGTTAAATTGACAGATCAAATGGACTTAACAGATATCTATAGAATATTATATATAGAATAATATATAGAATAATATCCATATATAGAATAATATCCAACACCTGCTGAATACTCATTCCTTTCATCAAAGCATAGAACTTTGCCCCAAAATGCGTAAAATGTATATGTTCATATATATCAGCTTTTAATTGAATGAAACTAGAAATCAACAGGAAAAAAGAAACTGCAGAAAATATGTAGACTCATGAAGATTGAACAACACACTTGTTTTTTCTATATTTTGAGATTTCTTTCTAGTTATTCATGCATGCACATGATATACCAGTATAATTTGGTCAATAGTATTCTCTAGGATGCCCCCTTTCCTCCCTCTGGTGGTTCCCCTCCTGCACTGTGTGATGTCCCTTTGATCCTCATGAGATTCCCCTCCCTTACTTCCTTTTCTCTTTTTTATGTCTAGTTTCCACAAATGAGAGAAAACATGACCTTTGACCTTCTGAGTCTGGCCACTTAATGTTTGTTAGGTCCATCCATTTTCCTACAAATTATGCAATTCCATTCTTTGTGGCTGAATAAAATCCCATCATGTATATAGACACCACATTTTCTTTATGCTTTTATCCTTTGGTAGACACTTGGTTTCTCAGTTTGAATATTGTGAATTGTGCTGCTATAAACATGGGTATGCATGTATTACTATAATAATGCATAGTTTAATTCTTTAGAGAAAATACCAAACAGTGGTATAGCTGGATCATGTGGCAGGTGAAGGAACTTCTACGCAAATTTCCATAGTGGTTGTGCTTATTTACAATTCCACTAACAGTGTAAAAGTGTTCCTTTTTCTCTACATCTTCTCCAGCATTTATTATTGGTGGCCATTTGGACTGGAGTGATAAGAAATGTCAGTGTAGTTCTGATTTATATTTCCCAAATTGCTAAAGATTTTGAATATCTTTTATGTATTTGTTGGCCGTTTGTATTACTTCTTTTAAGAAGTGTCTCTTTGGTTAATTTGTCCTTTTATTAATTTGTAAATGCTGCATTCTAAGTTCTTTATATATTCTGCATATTAATTCTCTATCCAAAAAGTTGCTAACAAAGATTTTTCGTCCATTCTGTAGGTTCACTCTTAAGATTTTTAATTGTTTCCCTTGCTATATAGAAGCTTTTTAAATTGATACCATTCCATTTATTAATTCTTGGTTTTGTTTCCTGAACTTTTGGAGTCTATTGAAAAAGTTATTGCCTGCATCTCTGTGTTGGAATGTTGGTCCTATGTTTTCTTCAAGGAATTACAGTTTCTGGACTAATTCCTAGGTCTTTGATCCATTTTTAATGGACTTTAGTACAGGTTGAGAGATAAGAATGTAACGTCGTTGTTCTACATGTTGATAACCAGTTTTCCCAGCATCATTTGCTAAAAGAGTTGTCTTTTCTCCAACATAGTTTTTGACATGTTTTCAAGGACCAAATGACTACATCTGTGTGAGTTCGTTACTTCTTCTGTTCTAGTGGTCAATGTGTCTATTTCTATGCAAGTACTAAGCAATTTTAGTTACTTAAGCTCTGCAGTGTAATTTGAAATCAGTGTTGTGATGCCTCTAGCATCACTCTTCTTACCCAGGATTGCTTTGCGTATTTTGGGTCTTTCTTTTATTCTCCCAAATGTATTTTAGGACTGTTTTTTTCTTGTTCTGTGAAGAATGTTACTGGTATGTTGATGGATATTGCGTTGAGTCTGTATATTGCTTTTGGTAATACAGCCATTTTAATATTTATTCTGCCTATCCATGAACATAGGAGATCTTTCCATCTTAAGAAATTAATTTTTCAATTAATTTCTTAAGTGTTCTGTAATTTTCATTGTAGAGGTCTTTTCACCTCCTTGGTTAGATTTATTCCTAAGTGTTTTGTTCTCTTATGTTTTATTTTTCTGAGGATGTCATGAATTGGATTCTTTTCCTGATTTCTTAGCAGATTCATTATTGAGGGATAGGAAAGCTATGATTTTTATGTGTCAATTTTGCTGAATTTGTTTATTTGCTCTAGCAGTTTTCTAGTGGAAACTTTTTGGATCTTCTAAGTATAGGATCATATCATCTGGCAACAGTGGTAATTTAATTTATTCCTTCCCTTTTTTCATCCCTTTTATTTCCTTTTCTTGCCTAATTCCTCTGACTAGAATTTCTGGTACTGTATTGAAAAGGAGTTGTGAGAGTTAACATCCTTGTATTGTTCTGAATTATAAAGGAAATGTTTTCAGATTTTCCCTGTTCATTGTGCTGTTAACATTGGGTCTATCATGTAGCCTTTATGATGTCAAGGTAAGTTCCTTTTATCTCTAGTTTCTTCAGTGTTTTGTTTTGTTTTTTATCAAGAATAGGTGCTAAATTTTGTTGATGACTCTTTGCATTTATTGAGATGGCTATGATTTTTATCCTTAATTCTGTTTATATGTTGAGTTATGTTTATTGATGTGTGTATGTTAAACCATACTTGCAAGCCTGGGGTAAAACCACAGCAAGGGGAGTAGATACCTGTGATTCACTGTCATGGGCAGTAAAAGTTCAGATGCAGGTGGACCAACTGACTCTCTTCCCTGGTGGGAGCACTGCCTGCAGTTCACATTAGCAGGCAGTAAGAACTTAGACCCAGGTGGGCCAACAACAATAAGATCACAAATACAGGTGAGCCAACAGACCATATCCTAGCCAGTGGTGGGGAACTGTGCCCATAGTTCACAACAGCAGCCAGTAAGAAATTAGACTCAAGTGAACCAATTGACTACTTTCCCAGTCATAGGGATGATACCCTGATGATCTGTATAAGACTGGGTAGAGGCTTCTGTACCACAGAAAGCCTGCACCCAAAGGCCCCATGGTTGCAGGAGAGCCAGTGAAGAGGAGTGGGTACCAGCAGTTCACAACTGCAGAGACTAGTAGTTTACATGCAGGCAAGGTGACAGACTTTATATCCCAGTCATAAGAACGGTATCGCAGTGATATGTATCAGTCAGGGAGGAGGCTTCTAAACTACACACCACCCACAGAGCACCAACAAGCACAGATCCCTGTATCCACACTGCCACCAGGCTCTATGCAACCCTGTGGAAAGGAGCAAAGGACACCACATCCTGCAGGAGTCAAACCAACAGCCCTGGCTCTGCGTCCTGTGCTTCTGCACTCAATAGATAAAGCCAGCAGGTGCAACCCAGCATCCTCCAAGCATGCTGCCTCAGGTCCTGGGCTGAAGAGCAAGAACCAGCAAATGAGAAATCTTTAGCAACCAGGGAATCAGCTCCTGTGTCCCAGCATTTCCAAAAAGATTCAAAGCTAAAGATCGATAAGCATCTTCTAAAGGTCTCAAATCACATTGAAATCTAAAGCAGAAAGAAATCATCTCCACTTAGCATGGAATACTATAAATAGTTTTAATGTCAGTTTTGATCTTATATATATTGTGGTTCATTCTGACTTGATAATTGTTCCCTTAGTATTCAATATTGTCCTAAGCCCTTTTGATTGTATTTCTTCTGATGTTTTAAAGCATTAACTTGAATTATCCTTTGTATTCCTAGCTCAAGTTTATACTGTGTTCCCATTCACATTACCTGTTATTGCCTCAAATCCCTCTTCTACCCATGGTTTTCTTTTGTTTACTTTGGTTTGAATTGTTCGTTCCTCTCATTCTATTTTTTTTTCTTATTCCCAATTTTTCTTTCCTCCCCTTTTCTGAACCTATATAATGTAATAGTAATTTTTAATATTTATTATTAAATTTTTAATATTTGTTAAGAGGGACAGTGAGAGAAAGAGAATCAATTTTATTTTTTCATGTGACTTTCGTTGTTCTGATACTTTGTTGTGTACATGGTGCCTGGATTCAAACCCGGGTCCTTGCACATGCCAGGCAAGCATTGTAACCAGTGGGCCACTGCTCCAGCCAATGTAATAGTAATTTTAGATAGATAATTAGTTATCTTTAATAACTAATTTATGAACCTATTCTTTACTATTACTACAATTTTATACCAGGATTGAGGAAATGTGAAGAACATTATCATAAAATTTTTATTTTTCTTAACGTTGGCTTTGCTCTGAAGTGATAATAATAAATAGGGTTTAGTATCTTCTAAAGTAGTACTGATGCTGGGAACAGCAGAGAACACACATTGTTTAAAAGTATCAATACCTGAATATTTGCCTAGCCTGAAGCTCTTTAGAGAAGGAAGCTCACTCAGTAGACTCTTGTATAAAAGTAGAAGCAATAATCATTGCAGCAGATAGGTAGACATATAAGCTGTATGAAAAAGCAAGGGGAAACCCGTCACCCTTGCCCAAACAACCCATAGCACTTCAGCAAATTTTTCCATGAACGCTATAGTAAAGGAAATGATGGAGAAAGAATTGAGAAAGTCATAGTTCAAATATTCACCAAGCTAAAAGAAGATATAAGGAATGAACTTAGAAAATGCAGGAAGTTAAAGATCATTTCAGTACAGAGATAAAGATTGTGAAAAAGAACCAAATCAAAATTCTGAAAATGAAAGACTCAATAAATTATAAGTTTAGTGGAAAGCATCATCAATAGACTAGAACAATTTGAAGACAGATTCTCTTGAAAATAAAGTCAACAATAAAGAAAGATATTAAGAGACAATGAAGACAATATTCAGGAAATCTGAGATAACATAAGAGACCTAAAAATCATTGCGGTCGATGAAGGCTCTGAAATACAGCATTTCAGGGAAATAATAGCAAATGTGTCAAACCTTAGGAACAAGTTCAAAGTCCAAATACAGGAAACTTTATAGAACTCCAGATAGACAAAAATCAAAAAGGTTTTCTCTAAGACACAATATAATGAAAATGCCTAATACACAGAATAAGGTTAGAATTTTAAAAGCCACAAAGAAAAGTGGCACGCTGTAGCCAATTTGGATTTCAACTGGTTTTTCAACCCAGACCCTAAAAGGGGAGGAGGGCTTGGAATAATATATACGAAGCCTGGAAAGAAAATAGATGCCAACCAAGATTACTATACCCAGTAAAATTCTCTTTCAGCATTAAAAATGAAATTAAAATGTTCCATGTTAAGCAGAAACGAACAGGATTTGTCACTACTAAACCTGCACTATAAAACATACTCAGTGAAACATTTATACAGAAAAAATGAAAATGAAAACCATCATGGGGATGAATCACACTAGAAGAATAGGAGAAACAGGTCTGAATTAAGCCTTAGAAATAAATCAAGATGGAAGAAAATAAAGTTCATGTCTCTTTAATATACTGAATGAAGATGATCTAAATTCTCTAATCAAAAGATAATCTTTGGGACTGGAGAGGTGGCTCAGTGATTATGGCACTTGCCTGGCATGTGCAAGGGACCTGGGATTGAGCCCTAACACCATACACACAATAAAGTGTTAGAGCAATGAAAGGCACATGAAAAACTAAATAGAATTGATTCTCTGTCACTGACCCTCTCTCTTAAAAAAAAAAAAAAAAAGGCATTCATTGGAAGATTGGATTAAAAAAATAACAAGACCTGGCCATATGTTGTTTACAAGAGACTCAAGGCAATGATATCCACAGACTAACGGTGTTGGAATGGGGAAAAAATATATCTTTGGCAATGGAAACAAGTACACAGGGATACCTATTCTCATATCATGCAAAGTAGACTTTAAGCCATAATTAATCAGAAGAGACAAAGGAAGATCACTTCATACTGGTCAAGGGAATCATGCAAAACAAGATATAATTGTAAATATTTATGCCCCAACCATACATGATGTACCTATTATGTATGTAAAACAAGCACTTCTCAAAAATATAACATCAAATAGAGCACAATATTGTAATATTGGATGACTTCAACTCAACATATCACTATAGGTGATATGTCATCAAGATATAAAGTAAAATGCTTCAGAACTTAAAAATACTATTATTAGAAATAAAATTGTTCCATAAGAAATGCCGAGGTTCCATAAGAAAACCAAACACATGCTCAGAAATGGGTGGGCAGGGCAAACATTGCTTGTGACAGAAGGGAGTACTATAGAACCTGGCTAGCAGGTGTGCCTGGGTGAGCATACTGCCTGCTTTTATCCCTGATGAAACACTGCCCGCCTCTTTTGATTGAAAGTGCTCAGCTTAAAATATCCATGATTGGCTAATTTTAAAGTGGATTAGGTTATGAAAAGAGGGCTACGGTTGCAATTGGATAGTTGTTAGGGAATTTTTTTTTTACTGTTGTTACATTGCTTCTTTGTGACCACATGGTTCCCTGGCTTACGATGGCTTCATTATATATGTGAGCTTTAAGTTATAATAAACATGCCAGTGTTGCAGGTTCAGCTTTGATAGAAAAGAAAACTTAAGTCCTACAAAATAGACCTAACAGATTATTTGATCTATTGATAACTGAATACACTTTTCTTCTCAGGCATGTGAACTTTCACAAAAATAGATCATAGTTTAGGTCACAAAGCAAGTCTTAAATACAAAAAATAGAGATAATTTCATTTTTTCCTATCAGATCATAAAGGAATGAAATTGGGGGTTGGGGATTTAGCTCAGTGGCAGAGCGTATGCCTAGCAAGCGCAAGGCCCTGAGTTCGGTACTCAGCCCGGAAAATAAATAAATGAAGGAATGAAATTAGAAAGCAATGACAGATAAAAACAAACCATTTTAACACCAGGAAATTAAAATTATACATTATTGAATGAGGAATGTGACAAAGAAAAAGTAGGGGAGAAATAAAAAATTTTTTAGAAATAAATGAGAATAGAGATTAAAACATCAAAGTCCTTTGGAACAATATGAAAGCATTTCTAAGAGAAAGTTTATAGCCTGAGTTCCTATACCAAAATAATAGAAAGAGCCCACATAATCTAACATTACACCTCAAGGCCATAGAAAAAGAAGAATAAGCTAATTGTGAAACCAGTAGAAAATAGAGAATAATTAGAAAAGAGTCAAAATTAATGAAATTGAGTATTAAACAACTGCAAAGTATCAATGCAACAAAATGTTGGTTCTTTGAAAAGTTAAGATTGATCAAACTTCAGCCAAATTAACTAAAAAGAAGACCCAGATCAACAAAATTAGAGATGAGAAAGGAGATATCACCACAAACACTTTTGAAATCCAGAAGATTTCAGAAATCATTAGAAACTATTTTGAAGTTATACTCCAATAAATTAGAAAATCTAGAAGATGCTGGCATATTTCTAGATACATATGACTTACCAAAACTGAACCACACAGATGCAGAAAACTTAAAACAGATCAATATCAAGCAGTGAAATTGAAGCAGAAATTAAAAGGCTTCCAGCAAATAAAAGTCCAGGACCAGGTGGATTCCTGCCCGAGTTCTTCCAGACCTTTTCAGAAGAACAAATTCAATCCTCCTCAAATTATTCCATGAAATAAAAGTGAAGGAAGACTGCCACATTTTTTTTATGAAACCAATACCACTCTGATATCAAGCCAAAACAAAAGGAAAGAAAATTTCAGACAGACCAGTGTCCCTGATGAACAAAGATGCGTAACTCTAATAACATATTGGCAAACCACATTCAAAAGCACATTGAAGGGCTAGAGCAGTAGCTCAGCGGTGACAGCATTTGCCTGGCATGCGTGAGTATGCAGATTCAAACCCCAGCACCACATACACAACAAAGTGTTGGAGCAACAAAAGCCACATGTAAAACTAAATAAAATGGATTCTCTTTAAAAAAAAAAAAAGGTACATTGAGAAGATTGTACACCACAATCAAGTAGGTTTCAGGGATGCAAATTTGGTTCATCATATACAAATCAATCAATATAAGTCACCATGTAAATAGAGTTAAGGAGGAGAATCACTTGATCATCTCAGTAGATGCAGCAAAAGTATCTGAAAAAAGCCAGCACCCATTTATGTTTAAAACCTGGAGAAACTAGTGTTAATGGTTAGATATTACACGTCCCCAAAATACTCATGTATAAGATAATACAAAAAGGTTTAGAGGTGAAATGATTGGGCTATGAGAGTCTTAACCCAATCACTGAATTAATACCCTGATAGAGATTAACGGAGTGATAGCTGAAGGCAAATAGGATGTGGCAAGAGGAGGTGGATCACTGGGGATGTGTCTTTGGGGTTTATATTTTGTCTGTGGAGAGGAAAGCTCTCTGCTTCCTGGTCACGTTCTAAGCTACTTTTCCTCTGCTATACTCTTTTCACTGTGACATTCTATCTCACCTTGAACTCTTAGTCCCATCTATGGACTAAGATTTCTGAAACCATGATCCCCAGAAAAAAACTATTCTCCCCTAAAATTGTTCTAAAACAACTAGGGCTAGAAGGAACTTCCCTCAACTTTGTAAAGGGTATATAAGATAAACCTACATTAAGATTTCACCTCACTCCTCAGATTGGAGAAGATGAAGAATATAAACAATAACAAATGCTGGAGGGGTTATGGGAAGATAGGAAAACTAGCACACTGTTGGAGGAACTTCAGACTAGAACAGCCACTCTGGAAAGCAATGTGGAGAATCCTCAAAAAATTAGGGATGAATCCACTATATGACCCAGCTGTCTCTCTTCTTGGTATTTTCCCAGAAGTGTTTGAATCAGCACATTACAGTGATACTGCAAAATCAGCGTTCATCACCCCTCAGTTTACAATAGCTAAACTATGGAATCAACCTAGATGCCCCTCACCGAATGAATGGATCCCAAAGCTCTACTATATATATATTTGATGGAGTTCTACTCAGCTATTAGAAACAATTATATTACAGCCTTCGAAAGTAAATGGATGGCAATGGAAGAAATACTGAGTGAAGTTAGACCCAGAGAGTCAAGGGTCAAATGTTTTCCCTCATTTATGGAGGTCCGAGCAAAACGCAAGCTTGGGTAAAAGGTAAGGCTCATGTACTAGACTCACCAAAGTTGAAGCAACACATAATTGAGGGTAACCATAGATATGTGTAAGGTGGAAGGGAGGAGGGGAGTAGCAGTGAGGGAGGAGGGATTAGGGCTGTCACACTGCTGGTGGGACTGCAAACTGATTCATCCACTATGGAAAGCAGTGTGGAGAATCCTCAAAAAATTAAGGATGGAACCACCTTATGACCCAGCTATCCCACTCCTGGGTATTTTCCCAAAAGAGTCAGAATCAGCCTATTATAGTGATGTGGCTTCATTGATGTTTATAGCAGCTCAGTTTACTATAGCTAGATTATGGAACCAACCCAGATGCCTCTCACTTAACGAATGGATGCAAAAACTTTGGTACATATATACAATGGAATACTACTCGGCCATTAGAGAAGACGATATTATGGCTTTTGAAATCAAATGGATGGAGATGGAAAGAATTATGCTAAATGAAGTATCCCAATCTCAGAGACTCAAGGGCTGAATGGTTCTCTCATTTGTGGAAGCTAGAATACATCTGGAAGCAGTACTTTAGATTGCTAAGCTAATATTAACCTCAAATTGTATGAATTTTTACGCAAACAGGGTGATGATTGCCTAGGATACCTGGAGGCGTAGGGTGGGGGACACGGTAGGGGGAGGGATTAGGAAGAATATCTTGGAGACTGGAGGGTGGGAATATGGGGGATTCTTCTCAGAAGGAGATCTCTGACCTCCACGAGATATCCATTTAACTCAGGGATTCTTCTGGGGGAAACATAGAATCATGGGGAACCCAAGGGGGGCATCCATGACATGGCATTAGCCTTGGATAACTATGTACATATACATTTGTTCTTGATTGTTTGACAATGTTTCCCCCTCAATTGTAACTCCATATTCATCTAATTAAAAATTAAAAAAAAAAAAAAAAGGAAGAAGCTAAAGGACCTAAAAAGTAGTTTAGTAGTGTTACCAGAGCTTGAGAGTTGACTGTCGTATGTGGTTTGTTTCTTGGTCCTTGGTTATACTTTGTCTAAGATTAGATGATTACCCCAGTATAGACACAAAAGTGTACAATGAGACAGAGCAAGCGTTTAAAGCAGGGTTATTGCAAGGTGAGGAAAGGCAAGAGAAAAGGAGAAATATTCTGGAGAGAAAGAGAAATGGGAAAGAGTAGGTAGGGATTGAAATGTATCAGAATAATTGAGCTTTGGCCTTTTGTTAGGATGACAGTGAGGACTTGAAGTGGCAGTGCTCTATGTAGTTGCTGCCCCTTTTGGAGAAGTCATAACCTGTGCTGTGTTAAAATTGAGGGCATGCATCTGTTTACTTAAGTTGTTTGCCCTTTCTGGGTTAGTGCCACCAGTCGAAAGATCATGTAACACAGCTGAACCTTGGAACAGCTTGTGCATTCATGCATGACCTTGAGAACATGGCCTTTGACCCTAAATCTGATGGAGATAGTATAGTATTGGACATCTTTCTAGAATGTTAAAGACCACTAGTACCTCTGGGTTAGTTCCTGGCCAGGGCTCTTTTTTACATTCACTCCTTTCTACCGTCCCTCCTCCTGGCATTCCTTCTCATCTCTAACTAATCTACCTAGGCTAATAGTAGTTGGATTAGCCCATTTTTTCATTACTATAATGAAATACCTGAGGCAGGTCAACTTCATAAAGGAAAGAGATTTAGATCTTCGTTGTCATGTTGCTGACAGGGACTCAGCTTTAATTAGGGCCCTTTCACCTGCATTACATCATAGTACATAACAGTGGTGGGAGCACATATGGGAGTGGGCAATCTCATCACCTGGCAAGAAACGAGAGCTGAGTGGACCAGGCTTGCTCTTTTTATAACATTCTTTTTGTGAGAACTACCAAGGGGTTCCACAAGAACCTACCTTTAATCTCTTCTCACATCTGGGCCCTCATAAGGACATATGGACCTCCCAATGGGCCCCAACTCTTAGAATATTCACTACCAGTCTGGGCGCCAAGCTTCCAACATATGAAACTCTGAGAGGGGGTGGGAGTGACCCATTTAAACTAATTCAGTATTAGCAAGAGTAGACCATATCCAAAACGTAATAGTAGTAGTTGAGTACTTTGTCCCTATAGGTTTACCTTTTCCACAAATTTCATGTAAACAGAATTCTACAATGGGCATCCTTCATTTGGCATAATATATTCAAGGCTCATCCATTTTGTCGCAAATATCAGTTCTTTATTGTTTGGGTACGTAATACCTGTTATTTATGTGTTCACCAATTGATGGACATTTGGGCTGTTTCTACTTGGGGACTATTATGAATAAAGGTCTATGGATATTTATGTACACGTTTTTTGTGTGGGCATGTGTTTTTAATTTTCTGCAATATATATCTTTCTAGGAATAGAATTTATTGGCTCATATGGTGATTCTGTATTTGTGTTTTTGAGGAATTCCCAATCTGTTTCCCCACATCCTCACGAATGCTTCTTATTATCTGTTTTATTTTTAAATTTATATAGATCCTACTGAGTGTGAAATGGTATCTTGACTATGGTTTTGATTTTCATTTCCTTAATGGCTAATGATGCTAAGCATCTTGTGATGTTTTTATTATCTATTAGGAATAGCTTCTTTGGAGAGATGTCTACTTATATCATTTGCTCATTTTAAAGATTTGCATTTTTATTTTTGAGTTGTAAGAGTTCTTCATGTATTAGTCCCATATAAAATACATGATTTATAGTTTTTCTACTGTTGCATAGATTGTCTTTTCACTTCTTGATACAGTGAAACTATTCTTTCTCTCATTGAATTGTTTTGGTACTCATCAAAACTGAAATGTAGGGACTTCAGTAGTGACTCAGCAGTTGGAGCACTTGCCTGGCATGTGTGAGGACCCAGGTTTGATCCCCAGAACCACACACACAACTAAATGTCAGAGAAACAAAGGCCAAATGAAAAATAAATAAAATTGATTCTCTCTTTCTCTCCCAAAAAAAGAAAAGAAAAACTGAATTGTATGTGTATGGATTAATTTTTGGACTCAGTGCTTTTCCATTGATTTTTATCTCTATCTTTATGCCAGTAACATCTACTCTTGATTCTCATATTTTCTATTGTGGGACCCCCTCATTCCCATATTAATTTTAGTATTACTGGGTTAGTCAACTTTCTGTTATTGTGACAAAATACCTGGGATAATCAGTTTATAAGAAGGAGAGATTTATTTTGGGTCATAGAGGTTTCAATACATGGTCATTTTCCCCTGGCACTTCAGGCCTGTGGTGAAACAGAATATGGCAGTGAGCACATGGTGGAGAAGACTGCTTACCTCATGGAGATAAGGAAGTAAAAGAGAAGGGCCAGGGCCTCAATACCAGCATCAAGGTCATGCTTCAGTGACCTAGCAGCTTCCTCCCCCCCAACCAGTCTCCTAAAAAGTCCACCACCTCTCTGTAGCACCACAGGCTGCAACCAAGCCTTCAAAATATGGTGGTTGGGGTATATTACAACCCAGATAATAGCCATTAACTTATCAATTTCTATAAAAATCTAGCTGGCATTTTTCATTTTGAGCATAATTTATTGGGATTGTATTGAATCTGTTGATTAGGGAGTATTACTGTTTTAGCACATGAGCACAAAATGTACTTTTTATTAAGTCATCTTTATCTTTCATGATTTTTCTGTATATAAATCTTTCAGTTATTACCACAATTATTTTATTCTTGCGATGCTATTGTAAGTGTGATTATTTTCTTAATTTCATTTTGGAATTATTTAGTATTGTGTAGAAGTAAAATTTTTATATGTTGATTTGATATTCTATGACCTTATAAACTTGATCATGAGCTGGAAGTTTTTATATATGTAATCATCTCCTTTCTTTCTGATCTGTATGTCTTGTGTATTTTTTTTTCTTGCCCAATTGCCTTGGCTAAAACACTCTAGTTTTGAATAGAATTCCTTAACATTTATATCCTTACCTTTGCCTTAATTTTAAAGGCCAGTCTTTCAGTCTTTCACCATTAACATATGTTATGTGCAGATTTTTCATAAAGGTTTTTTTATTAGATTGAAGAAGTTTTTTCCATTCCTAGTTTGTTTAATATTTGTGCCGTGAAAGGTTGTAATATTTTGTTAAATGCTTTTTATACACTTAAGATTATGTGAGTTTTGTTCTGTGTTCTTTATAACATAGTATTACATTAATTGATTAGGAATTGAACCCAAGGGTATTTAACTATTCAACCACATCTCCAGCCCATTTTTTATTTTTGATTTTGAGACATGGTTTTGCTAAGTTGCTTAGTGCCTCAGCCACCCAAGCCCTTAGTGTTACAGGTTGTACAACCATGCCAATTATTTGATAGTTCTCAGCTTAGTCATTGTGTATAATCTTTTCTGTGTGTTGCTGGATTCTGTTTGACAGAATTTTGTTGAAGATTTTTGTGTATTAATAATGGAAAGTTATTGTTATTTGATAATTTTCATGTGCCTTCTTTATCTGTTTTTGTATCAGGATATTAGCCTTGTAGAATGAGTTGGAAGTGTTCCTTCTTTTTACAAACGAGTTTGTGAATTATTTGTATTCTTTAAATGTCTAGTAGAATTTACCAGTAAAGCCATGTGTTCTTAAGCATTTCTTTGTGTTAAGGTTTCTGATTATTGATTCATTCTCTGTTTACTATAGGTTATTCAGATTTTTCTTTTTCCTTGAGTTGATTTGTTAGTTTGTATCCTTCTATGAATTTAACCATTCATCTAGGTAATCTGATTATCATTTTTTATAACAGTTCCTATAGGTGTTATCTCCTCCCACTTGCCTCTTTTCAACAACTTGAATATTTGTTAGTTTTTGTCTAGCTCAGTCTCACTAAAGGCTGTGTGTGTGTGTGTGTGTGTGTGTGTGTGTGTGTGTTAGCTGTTCAAAGAATGAACTTCTCATGTTTTTAATCTGTATTTCATTTATTTCTGCTTTAATTTATTTAATAAGCTGTTTTGAGTTTAAGTTTTAATTTGTTTTCTTTTTAAAGTGTAAGATTAGGTATTTATTTGATTTTGGGGTTTTGTTTTGTGTGTATGTGTGTGTTTTATGTATGTATTTTTTAGTAACTAAGTGTTTATAGTTGCTTTCTAATCACTGCCTTAGCTGTTTGTCATACTTTTTGGCATATTGTGGTTTTGTTTTCATACAGCAACTACTTGTGATATTATCTTTGACCCTTCAGATATTCAGATTTTTTTTTTATTTCCACTTTGTAAATTTTACATGTTTGCTTCTGCTTACTGATTTGTATTTTCAATCATTAGATTAGATATTAGGTATTATATCTGTTACCCAGTTGCTGTGACAAAGCACCTGAGAAAATCAGTTTAAAGGAGAAAAGATTTATTTTGGCTCATGCTTTCAAAGATTTCAGTTCATGATAGTTGGCTCTGTTGTTTCTGGGCCTTTACAAGTCAGGAGCCAGGAGCCTGTGGTGGAGCAAAGCTGCTTACTTTGTGGTGGAAATGTGTGGATGGATGGGGACAAGATACACCTTCAATTCATGTTCCACTTTCTCCAAATAAGACCCATTTCCTAAAGTTTCTACCACTTTTCAATAGTGCCACAAGCTGGGAAGCAAGCTCAGAACATGAGCCTTTGGGAGATATCCCAGATTCAAAGCACAACATTGAAGGACATATTTTGAATTATTTTTAATTGTTTGAGACTTGTTTTGAAGCCTAACATTAGTTGTCTTGAAGTATTTTCGTGTATACTTGAGAAAAATAAGTTCTGCTGCTGTTGCATGGAGTGTTGAATATATACCTGTTAGATTATTCGAATTATAGTGTTGTTCAAATTTTCCTTGTTCTTTTGTTTACCCTTTCTATCCATTATTGAAAGAATATTCAGATTTCCAACTCCTAGTGTCAGACATTCTGTTTCTCTGTTCAGTTTTTATGCATATTTGTTTTATTTGTATGTGTGTGTGTCTTCTCTTCTCGATGCATTGACTGTTTCAGGTGGCCTTCAAGTCTGTGGTAGCATGTTTGAGTTTGTTTGTGTTGGTGTAACTATTCAGCTCTTCTTTTTGTTTTTCTTTCTTTCTTTCTTTCTTTTTTTTTTTTAAGAAAGAGAGCGAGAGAGGGAAAAGAGAGAATCAATTTTATTTATTTTTTCATCTGACCTTTTTATTTCTCTAACATTTAGTTGTGTATGTGGTGCTGGGGTTTCAATGCCAGGCAAGTGCTCCAACCACTAAGCCACTGCTCCAGGCCCATGCCATTCAGCTTTTCCCCCCATCCATTTTCTTTTAATCTATATTGAAAGTTAAAATGCCTCTTTTGAAATTAATTAACTGAATCATTAGTTTTAAGTACATTCTGCTAATCTCTCTTTTACTAGAAATGTCTGATCCATTTACTTTTAATGTAATTGCTAATAAAGTAGGATTTTTATCTGTCATGTTGCTTTTTTGTTTGTTTTGTTGGTGATGGTGGGGTTTTGGTTGTTGTTTGTTTTGTTTCTGTTTTTGTTTTGGTACTGAGGATTGAACCTATAATTGCCTCACCACTGAGCCACATCCCCCACGTAACTTTTTTTTATTTATTTGTTTTTGAGACAGGGTCTCACTAAGTTGCTTAGGGCCTTCATAAGTTGCAAAAAATGGCTTCAGACATGGAATCCTCCTGTCTCTGTCTCCCAAGTTGCTGGGATTACAGGTGTACACCACTGCACAGGGCTTGCTATTTGTGTGTGTGTGTAAATGTATGTTTATATTTATTATATATTTGATTTCTCTGTGCCTCCATTACTACTTTCCTGTGTGTTAAAATAGATACTTGATAGTATAACATTTTTATACCCTTGTTGTTTCTTTTAGTATATGTTTTCAGGTTTTTTGTTTGTTTGTTTGTTTCTTGGAGTTTTTGATGATGGTTCTGGGAATCACAGTTAACATCTTTATTAACAACAATTTAGTTTTAATTAATATCAGCTTAATTTCAGTAGTATATAAAAACTTTGTTCTTATAAGGTCCTTCCCCTTCCTTTGTGTTATTATCATTCATTTTACGTCTTCATAAATATTATATATCCAACAAGACGGACTTGACAATTATTCCTTTATGCATTTACTTTCTAAATTAGGAAAAGTTAGAAACAAAGACTAAATTCATAATTTTAAGACAAAAAGTACATTGATACTGTGGATTAGAGTTACTATCTAGAATCTTTTCATTAGAGTAGCACTACTAGTGACCTAGTGACACATTTTTTCTGTTTTTTGTTTCTAGGAATGTCTTAATTTCTCCTTTGTTTTTAAGGAGTAGTTTTGATGAATATAGAATTATTGTTCAAGAGGTTTTCTTGTAGTACGTACCTCCAGAGTGAGTGATGAGAGAGACAGAGGGACTGAGAAATGAAGGTGAAGTAATAGCAGTGTCAGGAGACACAGGTGGAAATCTGTCATTTAATAAACCTAATCTTTTTTTATTATTTTTTAAGGGACAGTGAGTGAGAGAAAGAATCAGTTTTGTTTAGTTTTTCATGTAGCTTTCGTTGCTCTGATACTTCACCGTGCACGTGACGTGGTGCTGGGGTTTGACCTCGAATCCTTGCACAAGCCAGGCAAGCACCATAAGCACTGAGCCTCTGCTCCAGCCCCTATAAATCAAATTTTTAAAGTAACTATACATTTCTTCAGATCACCATGGTACAATATGGAACAGACTAAACAATAATGTCATACGAGGAGGCCCAGGAAGCATTTGAAGGCCATCTTGAAGCTGGCTGCCACACAGAGCTTGTTAAACTTTTTAAGTTAGTTAACATTGATAAATGAAAAGATGGGCTGGAGTGGTGGCTTAGCAGTAGAGTGCTTGCCTGGAATGTGTGAGGACCCAGGTTCGATCCCCAGCACCACATACATAACTATGTTTTGGAGAAACAAAATCTAGATGAAAATCTAAATAAAATTGATTCCCTTTCTCTCTCTTACACTGTTGTTCTGTCTTTCAAAGAAAGAAAAATGAAAAGATATGGCAAAAATAAATAAATCTGTGTTCTTAAGGGCATTAAACTCACTTCCATGTAGCAATATTCTTTCTTTCGTAGCCAAATAAAGTTTTACCTCAGTATCCATGGAGGAGTGTTTCCTAGAGCTTTCCCCCTGAAAAAAACACACACACACACAGATAGCGTAATCTCTGGAAGTTCAGTCTCTTACTTAAAATGGTATATTATTTGCATATTAACTATGCATATTCTCCCATACTTGACTGACCTTTGTAAAAATGAGTTTAAAATCCCTTAACAAGATCTTAAGTTGTCATTTGCTCTTTTGCAATATGGACGTATATAGTGTTTACTAACTAATCAGCAGCTGGTCAGCATTATCTTCGTCTTTCCCCTCTCCCCCTTTTTTTTAGTATCTCATACATGGACTTATTCTATAGTGTAACATAAAAGGGACGTATAGGAAGTAGGTAATAGAATAGAGTTTTAAACTTAGCCCTAAACTCAACCCTAAAGTATAACTCTAGTCACATGATACAAGTTTACATCTTTGTTCCTTTCTGGCAAATATAATTATTTTCAATTGAGTTGATAACATTAATCAATGAATGGCAGGACAATTGATCAAAATATCTAAAAATAAAGCTGGTATCTCCTTAAACACATAATGGAAAGAAAGTTTAGGTTTGAAAAAAGGTGGAGAGGAATGTTCACATAAGCCTTCCAAGATTCCTGAAGGTAATATCTAAGAAATTGTATGTATTTGGAATTCTTGTGTGTAACATGAAAACTTCTCATTTTTGTGATTTGCTTTATTCAGGGTGTGTATGATAACGCTATCTATCTGTTCTTGACCAAAAAGTATTAAATGGATTCCTAAATGATGTTGTTTTTCTAGTTATCAACCTAGTTTATACTTTTGCTTATTTGCCATTTTGTGATTTTAATAAAATATAACTTTTTAGTTTGCATCTTTTAGCTTCTCTTGTGATTTCTACTATCATTTTTGATAACAGCTAAATTTTAATATGCTAAGTGCAGAGTTCAGCCTCTTAGCTATGATCTCATATAGTCCCTTTAACATCCTGTAAGCAAGCTCTTTTATGATTTTCAGTTTCATTATTTCTATTTTAATAACTGGAGGAACTAAAACATGGAGAGCATATATAAATAACCTGAATTCATAAAGATGGCTACGACTGCAACCCATATCTGTTTGTACTCCAGTGCCCAAAAGCAATAGTGTTCCTTTTCCCAGTCAAGTTCTAAATAAAGAATCAAAGTGAAGGCCAAAATGTTACTCTTCCTACGGTACCATTATCTCTTCTCTCGGGTGTTTTTTAAAATTCAGACTTCTTTGTTTTGTAAGAGGTAATATAGGGTATTTATTTTATAGTATTTCCAGGAGGTCTGAGACAGTGCTATGTGATCAGATTTATTGACATTTCTACAGAACCATAAATAGATTTTTGTTGGCTTAGATCATATTTTGCTACCAAATGTAATGGGAAAATGTTTGTGTCTTTTCTCCCCTCTAAACAGTACATTTTCAAACTCTTGCATTTTAGAGTCATAAAATAATAGATACTAGTTGGAGAGCTCCCCTTTAGATCTCTTATACAAGTTATTCTAATACTAAAACAGTATTAGAGTTGTGCTTTCAGTCTTAGCTGTGGATCATGGCAGGCCTGTTCATGTAATACTAGTCTGCCTGGGTGAAAGGTTAGTTATTTAAGGTCTAGAGAACTATAGTGTCTCTAGAAAAAGGGAAGTGTAACCAGATACGCCTAGTGATCCTTCCCGGTTTACAAATCCCTCTGTCTCTGAAGGCCAGTGTAAGTAGAGGAACTGGAGTGAGGCCAGAAATGTGTATTAAAAAGCCGCCACCATCATCCTTCAAAACAAACTTTCATACTTGTCTTATACGCTGTGTTTATAAATGCTGTAACTATCCCACACCTTATGCAACAAAATTGTTCAGTTGTGCTGACTGAAATTTGTACAAATTTCAGGCAGAATTATATACCACTGCTGATTTTCTTTATAGTTGTAGCTTATCAAATGTTTCGGGATTAAAGATTAAGAACCTCAGTAATTCTATCATTTTTATAGGAGACTCTTAGGAACACATGCTGAAGCATTTATGAAAGAAATGTCCTAATTCTGTAGTGTATATTCAATGACTTTACAAACTAAGTAAAAAGAAAGAAAATGTGATAGAATATTAATAATTCTTGAATCTTGATGGAAACTTTCATTGTACTATTAAATTTTTATCAAAAATTTTGTGTAAAAAGTTTAAAAATTCTTAATGAAATTCAGGATACAGAAATGCGTATTTGACAGAATTGAAAAATTCAGTTCATAAAAGAGCTTAGATGTTTTCTTAATCAATGCATGTACTTATTAAGTTAAAAATTGCTTGGTAGACTGGGGATATAACTCAGTAGGAGAGCACCTGCCTAACTTGCATGAAAACCTGGATTCAACCCAGCTCTTACAAAAAAGAGAAAAAATGCTTTGTTATTTATATACATGTTATATTTACATAATAAATTTTAATATCTAGCATAATACATTTAAATATTAAAATTCTGAAAATAACTTATGCCTCTAAATCTAATTATTTTTCTGTATTTTACTTTGATACAGAGAATGTTTATTTGTAAGAATTGAGAAAATAGAATGTTTTGGGGGGATCTGTTGTTATGAAAATAAATGTACAGACTTCTGTTTCTAAGTCCATAAACCATTAGCGATTGTAAACTGGTGCCAGAAGATTTTTAATATCATTAATTTGTAATAAAAGTAAATTTAAATGATAGTAGTTTGCATTTCCCTTTTTTTAATGATTATTATATTTATTTCTTCCCTAGATCTTCCTCAGAACTGTGATCCTAACATTCCCCTAGTTGCTCAGGAATTAATGAAAAAGATGATACGTCAGTTTGCAATTGAGTACATTTCAAAAAGTGGTAAAATTCAAGAGAATAGAAATGGTTCAATTGGACCAAGTCTCCTATGTAAAAGTATCCAAATGAATCAAGCAGAAAACTCCCTTCAGGAAGAACAGGAAGGCCCCTTAGACCTCACTGTGAATCGAATGCAAGAACAAAATACTCAGCAAGGTAAGATTTTTCTGTGTAATATATAATTTTTTATTTAAATATCCTTAAACATGTATATGTTTTTATGTTCATAGAGAAATTTGTCTTAGAAATAATATTGCTATAATTTTCCTCATTAATATGGTCTAGAGAGAAATACAAATTTATAACTTTGTATTGCATTTTTAATTATTTATAAAATAAAAGTTGAGTTGCTCTCTTCACAATGAAGTATATGGTAAGAGATTCATAATAAGCAAATTAAAGGACCTAAGTAGAGAGATATTTATGATATAATTACCTTTACAGTGAACAGGTAAAAATATCAAGTACTTGTTGTTCAGTCTTTTGTACTTAGTTGAGAAGAAAAAGAAGTAGATGGATTATCTTCTAATTGTGATTAACTAGATAAAGAAAAAAGTACATATGACAAATGTCATGCAATCATGTAATGAACTATATTATAGGGGCAGATTTTTCAGATGAAGCCTTGTTGAACTCCTATCTAATAGAGTTTATTTAAAGGAGAAACCTGACTTCACAGAAGAAAGGCAAGAAGAGCTTTTTTAAGTGTGTGGATATGATATCAAATAAGTGCTTGTCTGGAGCTGAGAGAAGCAAGTAGCCTTTGTTACCATGGGCTAGGGATTGTGTCTTTGAAGCCATAAAAACATTAATATTAAATTTTATCATGGAAGGCAGTGGTGTTAGTTCACGGCTCTCAGAAAAGTACAGAAGTCAATATTTGAAGAGGATATGCTTTTCAGTGTGTAAATCAGATTAAAATTGAGAGGGGCTAAAATGCCTATATAATTTTCCCTTGAATATGACTTTATGTGGGAATATCTGAGAAATAGTAACATAATATATTGTAAGACAAAAGAAATGTCAAAGATAGCTATAAGACTTAACAAAAATATATTGGTATATAGAATTTTGGGTGTGGGAAAGCAGAGCATTTTTGAAATTTTTATTTTCAGTCTATATTTTATGTCACCTTTTATCTCCTTTCTTAGGTTGGTAGTTTAAAGTTCTCAAGTGATTAGAACGTAGATTTTGGTATATGACAGTCTTGTGATTGAAATCTCATCTGTACTACTTAAGTTCCTTTTACAAGTAACTACCTCTCAGAGCTTTAATTTCCTCATTTATAATTTGCCCATGCTAATAATGAATTCATTGGAGCAATAAGAGAAGTAAAAATAAACTCTTTTGCAGATACTCAACACTAATCTCTCTATATTCTCCCCCCCCTCCCCATTCTTGAACAACACAGAAGAAAGTTTAGAAGTAATGTGGTGAAGTATAAATATTTGTATAACTGATACATTAAAGCAGGACTGCGTTTTTTCGTGTGTGTGTGTGTGTGTGTGTGTGTGTTTTGAATGGTCCAATGAGTAGAATTAGGATAATTAGCTAGAGGAGGAAAACATAGAAAATAATGTAAAATGTTTAAATTATTATCATATTCTAGGCAACATACATAAATACATGAACATCTTGAGGTTGGAAAGAGTAATAATAGATATTATAAATCTAAAAATAGTTGAGATAATTTAGATACTTTTGGGTAATTTCGCTTAATGTGATTTGTTCTTTAGGGTAAAAGTCATTTGTTCTAGTGTGATTAGTAGCATAGAGAAGAAAGCAAGGATGGATGGTGATAGATGCAATTAAAGAAATAGATAGGGACCAGATTATAAGAAAGCCTTGAAATGTTGAAGATTTTGAGTTTTTGTGGGGGCTAGACATTTGGAGTGGAGAGAGTGACAAGATCAGATTTTCTTTGATAAAACCACTCTACCATGTTATGGATTAGTTTTTTCTCACATAAAAACAAAAGGATGTACGTGCATAGTTTTGATGCATTTGTGTGTATGTGTTTGTATGTACCTACTGATAAAATGGATGGACTGAGCTTTCTACAAATTAAAAAATTTTAAGGTTGTAATGAAGATGTTACAAACAAATTTTTCATTGTTTTGCTGGTCATGATGACTGTGTTATGTTTCATGATACACACTTAAGGAATATTTCACTAGCAATGATAGAAGGTATAAATCCATAATTCAAGTAGATTCCTTAAGAAATTGAAAAATTTTTTGTCCTGTTCTTAATAGTTTGGTTAATAAAGATCTCATACAAGTAGTGTCACCTCTGCCTTTTTTGTTGTGGATATTTGCTGTTGCTTAGCAGATTTCCAAAATAAACAACTTTTACTTTGGGAAGACTGAAAGATATTTACCTTAATGTGCTTACAAATTCATTATCATTCCAGTAAAAATTCTGATAGGTTTTATCGTTAAATACAGTTTATTGAACTTAAAATTTATAAGAAAGACTTAAAATGCAAAGTAAAAGTGATGAGGGACTTGCTGTACAAATGCATCAAGACTTAAAAATAGGTGAAATAATTATAAAAGGATGCTGATGGACAGGACACAAATCAGAACAGATTAGTAAGCCTAGAAATTCCCCCAATTGTTACTAGAATCTTGACACATGTCAGAGATGCCATTGTAAGTTACTGGGAAGTATTCAATAAACAGTTGTGGGGTAATTGGTTACTCACATGGTAGGGGGGAAATAAAGATGGATCCCTACCTCATTACACTAATAAAAATAATTCCAGTTTAGTTAAGGGGAAAGTTTGAAAATAAAATTAAAAGTTAGAGAAGAATATTATAATAGTACCTTAATGCACTCAAAATAGGGCAGAAAATTAAAGAGTCACATTTGACTATACTTAAATGTAAAGTTTTAAAAGTGTTATAAAAATCACCAAAGAGAATGAAATGATAAGCTTTATCTGTAACTGATATAACTGGCCAGCATTCGACTAAAAAAACTACAACCAACAAGAAGGACAGAACTCCTGAGAAAAACAGGCAAAGAGAGTTCTCAGAAGATAATTAGATTAGCCAACTAAACAAAGAAAACGACACTTGAAAGAATATCCTATATGGCCTCATTCCAAATATAGAATTTTTTAAATTCTGTGGTATAAGAGTTTTTTAGTGTCTGACCATAAATGCTTGCAACAAAACTTTCAACTGCTGTGCTGCACTTTATCTCTGAAATGTGTACTCATTAGTTTATGTTTCCTTCATCTGCAACATCTTAGTTAATAACTACTCTAAATATTTTAGAAATGACTATGTCTAGCTGAGCGCAGTGGGGCACACCTGTAGTCCCAGTACATGACAGACTGAGGCAGGAGTATCACAAGTTCGAGGACCAGTCTGGACAACTTAGTGAAACCCTTTCTCAGAATAAAAAAGGGGAGTGGGAAGTTGGAATGTGGCTCAGTTCTAGAGTGCTGGCCTAGTTTGTGCAGGACCCTGGCCCTGGTATCATCAAAAAGAGAGACAGTAAAGAAGAGAAAAAGAAGTGGTCGTATTTCAAGACTTCTTTTTCCCATGCTAACATTTAGGATAATATCTCAACTCCTAAACAAAGCAAAAACGAAGAAAATAGTCTTTTGTAGCCATTCCATTTTTTCTAGAAACTTTGTTATAGTTTAATGTAAAATTGACCACCAATCCCAGGAGTTCCCAAGTGAGAATTCCATCAATTTTTGCTTTTCCTTGTAATTTCATGCATTTGCTCCAAGGAAATAACTTTCATAATATTTACCTTAACATAACTTTGAAGTTATAAATATGATACAAGGTATTCTCACGTTCAGGTTGAATAAAGAAAAGCTGCTATTCTGTCACATTTTTTCTTCTATTAATTTTAACTGGTATATAAAAACAGAAATTGTGCATATAAATGGGGTATCATGCTTGTTTGGTTTGCCCCTTTTTTATCATTTCTGTCCTGGCTAAACTATGATTGTAACAATGAGATAATGATAAATTCCAGTACATAAAAGTTGAGAAGCTTGAATATGACGCAGAAGAAACCATCATGAGAAAAATCAAAAGACAATGGCAGTTTATGAAAAAAACATTTGGAATTTATACTACACAGTGAAGGACTGATACCCTTAATCAGAGTTTCAAAACACAGAATACTAAAAGATCAACAACCTGACACAAAAAAATGGACATAATTATACTGTTAGTTCATTTAAGAAGAAAATTTAAAAGCCTTTAAACAAAGAAAAGTAAGATACCTACAACTCTTGCGTGGTTCACCTCTATCAGACTGAGAAGAACTGAGGTTTAAAGATAACTTGTTGGTTCCACCTGTTTTAAATTAAATCAGGCATTCTCATTCATGACTGGCAAGAACACAAACTGGTACAGCCCTTACGGAACTTTCTGTTAAAATAGTCTATGTATTTACCCTTTGACCCAGCTATCATATTTCCTAGAATTAGCCAGTAATTACATCTGTACTACAAAAATGACAGGATATACCTTCAGGGTTGTTCACTGAGGTATTCTATTTTTATAATAGCAAGATATTGGAAATAATCCAAATGTCCACCAGTACTGGACTAATTATTAAATTATCTACTGTATACTACTTTCATATTAATTAAATTATCATGTATCCGCATAATGGAAGTCATCTGCAAAAGGGGTTGGGGACGAACTCTTTAAAGTGACAGTTCCAGGTTTTACTCTTGATTAAAAGCAAGCTGCAGAACTGTATATGTCACATGCTTTCTTTTTGTATATGAAAAAACAGCAGGAAAGATAAATCCAAAACTAATAAACATGGTCACCAATAGGATAATGAAAGTAATGAGGCAGAGGTGACTAGTGAAGTATTCTGAACAAACATCATGTAGTTTTATGGTTTTGTTCTATATATTCCAGAGAATTAAACATTCTTGAAAGATAAAGTAATCCCTAAAATTTGAAAAAGAGTGTATGTAACAAATGAATCTTCTTGTAAGCATCAGGTTAGTAATATGTTAGTAATATAACACTTAGAAAAGAAGTATAGAAGTATGTCAAGGGACTTTATCTAGAAAATTAAATATATGAAATACATTCTTAGTGAAATTATATTTTAAGAGCAAGAAATACCTTTTAAAAATCTGAAACTTCCTGTTAGTAATATTAGTAATGATGTTGCTATTACTATTTTGACTATATAAAGTCAGTTATTGATCACATTAACATTGTTAATATCATATGTAGATTGGAAATGTCAGTATAAACCACACACAAATATTTTTTTTTCCTTTAAAAAAAAATAGACAGTTTCTAGTCTGACCACAGAAATATTGCCTAAAACCAATGAAAATGTAGCAACATTAGTTCTGGAATGTGGTCTTTAAAGGTTATTTGTATACAATGCAGATGTCAGACTGTGGTCTTCGGAACACGCTGATCCCTTGAACATCATTGAAAACAGACTTTATATCACAAAATATCACTTCACTTGTGAAATGTTCTTACCAAAATTTTGAGCATGGACCTATGCAATTCTTTTAGACCACTGGTTCCCAAACACAGTTCGGGAAGCCCTGGGAATCCTGAAATTCTTTCAGGAGTTATACCAGGTGAAATTTAATGATAATAAGATATTGTTTGTCGTTTTCACTCTCATTTTGTCATGAGTGTAGTGGAGTTATCCAGAAACTACATGTGTGATAACTTATTGCAGGCAGTAGATATAAGACTATAACTGTGTTCTACTAAGTAAGACATTAAAGAAGATTTGCAAAACTGGAAAAAAAAAACACAGTTCTCATTTTATGTTAAGCAGTTTTCATAGAAATTTTTGTGAAACTTTATAGGGTTATCGTTATCAATATTTTTAAATGTTTGTTTCATTCCTAATAGAGTAAATTTCAGTAGATACAATCTACTGAGGTCGGCAGTAGTTTTAAGAGCAAAAAAGATTGAAAGATTCAAAAGTTCAAGAGCTACCTACTTTAGAGCTAATTCCAAGTTTATCAGAATTATGGGGAGTTTACAAATAATATAAATGACATCATAGAAAAGAAAATAATCTATAATTATGTATTCTAATAGAACACATGATCTTATTTCTTTAGAAAGTCAGTGTCATGCTGGGCATACTGCCACATGCCTGTAATCCCAGCAGCTCAGGAAGTTGAGGCAGGAGGATCACAAGTTCAAGGCCAGCCTTCACAATTTAGCAAAACCTTAAGCAACTTAGTGAGAGCCCATCTCCGAATAATAAATTTAAAAAGGACTGGGGATGGGGATGTGGCTCAATGGCAAAGAGCCCCTGGATTCAATCTCCAGTACCAAAAAAAAACCACAATCAGTGCCATTATTCTTAAAACTGGGGGAAGACTGCTCTAAATTAAGAAACATAAGAATCAGAGTTAGATATAACATATTATTTATTTTGATCCTTATTGAACATACGAATTAAAGAAACATTTTGGACTCATTAGAAGAAATTCCTCCCAGTACTCCCCTGAGAGCTGTATATTAAATTGTCCTCCGTATACTAGGTTGGTTTGTTGTTGTTGTTGTTGTTGTTGTTTAAACAGAGAAGGATACAGAGAGAAAGAATCAGTTTTATTTAGTTTTTCATGTGGTTTTCACTGCTCTGACACTTCGTTTTGTATGTGGTGCTGGGTTTTGAACTCACGACCTCACACATGCCAGGCAAGCTCCACCGCTCCAGCCCCAGTATACTGGATTTAAAAAAATATATTTTTAAACATCCTCATGTTACTGAGTATTTTTCTGCAAAATTATTTGATACTTAAATTGATATATTTAGCTGAATAGCATTCCATTTTGTGTATGGTATTATATTTAATTCCATATCTTTGATGTATGAATAAACACGCTTAAGCTAAGAATTTGCACTCTCTTAATTTTTACCTTAGGTGAGTTTCCTAGAAGTGAAATTGCTGGGACCACAGAGCATGCATATTACTCTTAGAAGTCAAAATGGTTAGGTAGTGACCAGAAAGTTTGAGTGTGAGGGGAGGCTTGTAGGTTGATAGGGGGTAATAATGCAGGTACTGTTTATATGGAACATTCAGTTCATGAAAATTCAATAAACTGCGTACCTACGTGTTCTTTGTGTTATGGGTATAATCTTGCAGTAAAAGTTGTAGTTGATTTATGGATGAACATGATAAGGACTAATAATTGCATGGCCAAAAAATTCTACTTTTCTCAAAATGGTATTTAATAAGAATACATCCTGTATTTTAAATAACGTATTTGGATAAGACTTGCACTTACCAAAGTAGTGTAATATGTGGAATAAAAAAGAGAACATGCTTTTTTTAAATGTATTTCATTGATATTGACTTGCTTTTGCAGCCTTTTGAAACCTTGATTTTTAGTTCAGTACTTGATAGGAAAGCTAAAGAAAAAAGAATTACTGTAATAAAATTCTAAAATGACATTTGGCAAAAATGCTAAAACTGTTAATTTTACTAGTAGCATTTTCCTAATTAGATTTAGTGTTATAAATGTTTACATTCTAAATTCAGTATATTGTCTCATCATTATCAATAAATAATGAATGAATAATTTTTTCCTTTTTTCTTTTTTATTGGTGCATTATAGTTGAATAAGTTTTGTAGGATTTTAATTACACGTGCACAGAGTAAAATACATTGGGGAAAAATGACATCCTTTTTAAACAATACTTGACTTGTAGAGGGAGGTGAAAAAAAATAAATACAGGAAGGAAAAACCAGTGCTAGGGTTTGATTGATATGTGACTCTTAAATTCTGTTATTTCTCCTAATTGAAAGATGTGTTTAAACTAGTAAAGATAAAATTTTTTTTTAAATTAGATTTCAGGAATACCCAAGGGCATGCTTTTTTTTTTTTAAATAGAGGGAGAGAGAGAGAAAGAAAGAAACAATTTTTGTTTAGTTTTTCATATGGCTTTTGTTGCCCCAGATACCTCATTGTGTACGTGGGTGCTGGGGTTTGAACTGGCGTACTTGCGCATGCCAGAGAAGCGCTGTAACCACCGAGCCTCCACTCCGGACCAAGGGCATGCTTCTGTATCATAGTTTTTGTTGTTGTTAATAAGTTAAGGGTTTCTATCAATATTATTATTGAAAACTTGGTGAAAACAGGAAAATGTGTGTGTTTATGTAGACAGACACTCTTAGTACATATGTGTACACACAGATGCAGGTATGCTTGGGCATATTCACATACATAAATATTTTAATAGCTCAAAGCTTTGTCAATCAAAGATCACTATTACTAACATTTTGTGTATTTACTTTCACATTTTATAATACATACCAACTGATTTGGAGGGTTTTTTTTACATGTTTATATTTCTTGATGTTTTACGTTCTAACTTCAAAAATATAGTAGAATTTTGCAGTTTCCTATGTTTTATTAATTCCCTTAATGATAGTTTAATAAGCATATTAAAATATCACAGGTTTTGCAATTTCTTAAAAATATGTGGAATTTTTAGAAATTTACTTATCAGTAATATTGAAATGTGGCATATCTTTATATATAAAATAATTTTCATTTCAAATATTAAGATAATCTAGAAGAATGTGAACATTTTAAGAATTTTAAAATAGGTTAATAGATTTTCAATCCCTACTAGTAATATTTGACAGTGCAAGTTTTTTATATCCTTAACAGCATTATAATTTGTCTTTTTGAAACATTGTATAGATTAGAATTTCAGTTAACGCAAACTGTAGGATATGAATGCTTGAGTTCAAATGTCACTTTCAGTACTTACAACTTTGTGACCTTGAGGTAGTTATTTAGCTCTCCTTTCTACTGGCTTCTCTTTAAAATTTACAAAGTAATAAAACCTATGTATATCACTAGATTTTTGTGGTAACTAAAGTTAAAACATGCAACATTCTTGATGTAGTGCTTTGCGTACTTTATACCGTAGTAAAATATAGTTTTTTATACATTAGATTTTATATAAGTTACTAGTTCTTAGCAGTCATTATGTGATTAGTGATTGAAACCATAGGACTCTTCTGGAGAATACAAAGAAAAATACAAAAAGCCAAAGGCTGACTAAAAATAATACGTTGAGGGAGTAAAAGAAACAGGACCCATTTCAGTAATAAGAAGTAGAGTGGTTAAAATGGAAAAAAACAGTAAGGTATTTAATAGACATAGTTTTGTGTTGAGCACTATTAAATGTTAAGTAGTAATTATGATAAAAGTTTCATTGCTATTATTTTAGCATTCCTCTGGAATTTTTTTGGACAATATTAAATATATGTGATATTTTCCCTTTTCATTAACATTTATTAATATTTGATATTTTATTAATAGTCATGTTTTAGACCTTATTGGTATTTATATACTTAATATTGATAACAGATAATGTGGCATCACATATCTTTTAACTCATGGTGGCTTCATGATGTGCCTTGTATAATAACTGGAGATCAGTAGTATTGTGAGACATAATGAATTAGTAAATAATGTTATAATACATTTAATATTCATGTTTTGTGAAATCAGTAGTGATCATTAATCTACACATTTCTGAAGCACAACTTAAAAATGATTAGAATCTAAAAACATGGTGATTGAGATCCTTTTTAATGAAGTGTCTTTATGTAAAACCAACACTTTCCCAGTCTTTTGACTTTACTGACATTTTTTTCTTTAAGGGAGAACGAAAGAGAATAAATTTTTATTGAGTTTTTCACATGGTTTTCGTTGCTCTGACACTTAGTTGTGTACGTGGGTGCTGGGGTTTGATCCCATATACTTGGACGTGCCAGGCAAGCGCCGTAACCACCGAGCCACAGCTCCAGCCCCTTTACTGACATTTTTTGACTAGCTAAACCAACTTCATTTGTTAACAACAAAAGCTGCTCTATACAATGCCATCTGCTAGTTACCTGTATCACAAAGTGGAGAAAGGCATTGCTGAGTCAGCAAATAAGTTGCTTATTGAGCTACTACTATTCTCAGGCCCTTGCTTAGGAAATGGCTGTTGTGAGAAAATGATCCAAGTAATTGTATCTTATTAGAAGTCTACATTGTCACTAACTCACCATAGCACTATTGCCCTTACGGTGCTAAACTAGGCAATTATAAGTACAGAATAGAAGAACACATAGGATGCTTGAGAGTGGGAAAGATGACCAGGAAGGAATTAAAAATCACCTTTGAGGGGATGATGCTAAGATGTGTATGTTAGCCCAGCCAGTGGAGCATAGAGCATAACTTTGAAGAATAGAAAAACGGCCCAGTAACCAGCAAAAAAGAAGGATGTCCTTGGAGGAGTGGGCAGCAGTCCTGTACTAAGAGGGTTCTAGTTGTCCTCTTTGGCATAGATTCTTTATCAGAAATTTGCTTGAAAATACAGAAGAGAGAACAGTTTGTAAGCGAAAAATTAAAGTCTTAATTTTAATTCAAAGAAAACCAGCCAAATATTGGCTTTCAAATTGCTCAGTTTGATACTGGTTTTGGCACTGGTTTCAATTTTCAAACATCAGTCTGTCCATTCTTAAAGGTTTCTCTGATAGCTCTCTTTTACCTGATCTTGTTGAAGGGTTATATTGGCCTGTCTTTAATTTGAATATTTCACAGTAGTATTTGATCAGAAATAAGTAAATTGAGATATTAAATATCCAGTTTGCAAACAAGAAATAAAAACATCATTGTGTTTTTTATTAGAAAAAGTTTCAAACTAAGTGAAAAATGTAGCATAATAGTCATGTGCCTGTCACTTAGAATTAGTGTGTTAGTCATATGTACTTCTGATTTGTTTACTCTTTAAAAAATAAAGCATTTCTAGGTATACAATTATGATCTCTTTATATCCTTTCATTTGTCCTTGGAAGCAATCACTGATACAACCTGTCTGCATCCATAAAGAAAGTAAGTTTGTGTCTTTGAAAATTCACATAAATGACATGCTAAATGCACTCTTTTTTTTATTTATTCCTGAAATTTTGAAATATCTGCTATAGTTCAAAATGTCCATACTTCACTGCCTACCACTTTCATTTATATATACATATATATGAGAAATTCTTACAATGTGAACACATGAAAGCATGTATAAGAATGTGCATTTCAGCATTGTAACAGAAGAGCTAAAGCAACCTAGATACCTACCAACAGATGAATCAGAGACAAATTGTAGTAAAAGAAGACAGATTACAGAGAATGTAGTGGTGGTGATGAATCAGCTACCTTCCCCTTGGTACGAGGTTTATGTCCCCTTGTAAGAGCATGATATGTACTTTTTGTCTACTGAGTTAATTATCAGTAATGTGAAGTACATACACATAGTCTGGTTCAGGACACAGTGTCTCCGTGGTGGGGGAGTGCGCCGACATGTGTGATTGCCAGTTGGTGGTCTGTCAGCAGCAAGAACAAGAAAATGCTCTTTGCCCCTGATCCTCATCTTTCTTATTCTCCATACTTCTTCCCAAACTGCCTTTCCCCTTCTCGCAGGGTTTCTGCTCTTGCAGTTGAGACCGTCCTAGGGTTAACTTGTTTATTTTTCCAGCTCTTAAGGTATCGGCTTTAAAATAGAAAAAGGAATCATGGTATTGGCAGAATGCTTTTGTATAAGGGGTGATACTGCTAACTAAGAAGTAATCTTTTATGTAGATTACTGAAATTTTATCTAAAACCCTGAACGTTCAGTAGAACTATTTACTTACATATTTACATTCTTGTGTTTACTGTGTTAGTGTACATTGATTAAAGAAATTGAATGTCATGTGAGAAATTTTTTAGATACTAGATACAGACTGTACTGTTATTTCCTTGTCAAATGCCTTTAGAGCAAGACTTTTTTTTTTAAAGAGAGGGACAATCAGAAAGAGAATATATATTTTTTAATTTTAGTTTTTCATATGGCTTTCGTTGCTCTGACACTTGGTTGTATATGTGGGTGCTGGGGTTTAAACCCATGTACTCATGCATGCCAGGCAAGAGCCATAACTGTCGAGCCACTGTAGAGCAAGACTTTTAACAGAGGCAGACTAAATTTGGAGAAGGACTGAGGAAAAAAGGTTAAAGTGTTGCTTGCCAGGGACATCATTTAAGACATCCTAGGGAGAAAGAATCAGAAATATAGGCCTGATCTGGATAGATCTCTTAAGAATAGAGTAGGACTTATGTCTGGCTTATCCAGATTAAAATGAGCTGTAACCAGGACTGTGCGTGGCAATGATTCAGAAAGGATAAGAAATCTTTAGTGACAAGCTAGAGAGCTACAGCCTAACTTTTGTATATTTGTATGTAGAAGAGAAAAGGGGTTCCGTGTACCTCATTTTTTCTATTTTGGGAAGTAATTCAGTTTTAAATGAGTCTATCAAAAGTCTAGGAGAGTTAGAACTAATTTTGATTAACAGTTAGAAGAAGTGTATTTTATATGTTGTGAGTTGTACATAAAACATGAATAAAATCAAAGTTAGGAAATATAAATATGAAGTAGACAGTTAATCACTTTTTGAAGAAGGTAATCTTATAAATTCTTGAAATAGTCAAATTATAATTTCTAAAGAATAAATGAAATAGTGCAATATAGAGAATACAACTTTTCTTCTTTTAGTAGGTTCTAGGACTATTAATGTTTAATAAAGAAGTCAAGGGACTGGAGCAGTGGCTCAGCGGTTACTGCGCTTGCCTGGCATGAGCAAACACATGAGTTCAAACCCCAGCACCACGTAAAACTAAGTGTCGGAGCAACAAAAGCCACATGAAAAACTAAATAAAATTGATTCTCTCACACACTGTCCCTCTATCTTTAAAAAAAAAAAGAAGAAGAAGAAGTCAAGATTCCCAACCTTAAGGAATTTAGTGTCATGGGAGAAAAAAAAATAAATCATTAAGTGCACAATTGTGTTATAGGATGCTAAGCATTATGGCATCCTGCTAGAGAGGATCTGGATCTTTAAAGATGAGTAGACGTCTGGCAAGTCAAATAATGGAAAGAACATGCTGGGTAGAGGGATGGAGTACCGCAGTTTGAGAGACATGGCACCACACAGTGCATTTCAGGAACATGCTGTGCTTAGTTAGATACATGAGAACCGTAAGGTTTGAATGAGTTAAACAGTAAGCATAAAATTAGACTGGATAGATAACTGGGCAAAGATACTTTAGTGATATTTAAAGGTACTTTGTGCCAGGGCCAAAATTGTTACCTGTAGGCACACTAAATTTCTTTGAGTTACACCATCAAATATTTATTGAACATTATATGCCAGGTACTATTCTAGGCAGAAGGGATAAAATAAAATGTACATGTTCTGTGCCTTTACATATCTTGTAGTCATCAGCTAACATTCGTAAGTACATAAGCAACTAGAATACAGCCTGCTAAATGTTAAATAATGCAGGTAAATGTTGCTGGTATAGGAACCTAGGAACTTGATCAGCCAAGTCCAAGTAATGTCCCAAGTTACTGAATAATGAGTAAGATTTGATGAGAATTGGGATGAGTGTGGGTGACAGAAGGATGAGAAGGACTCTCTTAGGTGGAGGAATTTCCAACTGAAAGTGTAAGGATCTAAAAAAGACAAATAGCACTTTCCTAACAAGCTTCCCTGCTGCACCCTTCACCCTTTGCAATCAGTTCTCTTCACAGCAGGTTGATCCTTTAATAACATGAATTAAAGATATGTCTGTCTTCAGCTCGAAATCATCCTGTGGTATCCTGTGGTGTCCTGTCTTCCTCAAAATAAAATTCAAAGGTTTAACCATTGCGCGGGCTGCCCTGTGTGACCACTTGCTACATGTCTGATCTCATCTCATTCTTACCTTGGCTTGCTCTACTCCAGCCATGGTAGCCTCTTTTCTATTCGTCTTACATTCTAGTCATGATTCTGTCTCATAGCCTTTGTTCAAGTTGTTCTTTCTAGAAGCTTTCTCCAATGTATTTGTTCGGTAACCTTCACCTTATTCAGGACCCTTTTAAATCAAAGAGGCCTGAATTTAGGATAATACTTAAAATAACAGCCTCCTTAACCCCTACCCTCATTATTCTATCAACTTCCTCTGCATTATTTTCCTAAGTTATCTCCATCATAATTAGCAAGTGGCAGTATTGGATGAATAATCTCACTGGATCCTAAGCACCATGAGAATGAGTACTACCTTTTTTTTTTTAACTACTGCTATCCTGATGCATAAAACAAGCTTTATACATAGGAAAAATTCAAAATATTATTATTATTATTAAATTCTACATAAGGAGGTTAGGGATAGTGTGCTTTATTTTTATTTTTTCATCTTTGTATTTCCCTAGAATACTAAAGTGTTACATGAATTGATATAGTAACAGTAAAACCCAGTTGATTTTTTTAACCCAATCAAATTATTTAGTATATTTTTCAACATGTATTATAATGAGAAAAATTTTCAGTTGTTTACCTAACAGTAAAAGCATATTCATAGTGTTGCATATTGCTGGGTTTTAAATTCGTAGTTTATTCTTTGATCCAGAAGTAGGTCATGTTAGCATATCTTAATCATTTACTTTTTAATTGAGTACCATAGTAGTAATAAAAATAAGCTGCATTTTAATAAAATACTTAAGCCGCTGTTTTATAACAGATTATTTTCCCTAAAGTTATAATATAGCTTTATCTAGGCAAAGATGTAACTACAGCATATTACATAAGCAAAGATTCAACTGTTGTACATTTTAATAACTTAAAATAGAAATTTTTTACACTATGAGTTCATGAAAATACATTGATAATAAAGTGTCAACAGTTTACCTAATATATATGTGCCACATATTACTAGTCCTAGTAAGTACTAATTAATCAGTTCTCTTACTCATCACATTTTCTGTTGTCTATATTTTGCACAACTTGCATCTCTCCCACCTTCCCAAAACACCATGTGGGAAGCCTTTAATGAAAAATAGTTATGACTGAGCAGTCACATAGCTGTTTACTATAGAATCATGGCAGAAGTGACCAAGAGTTGATTCTAAACAGATATGTGCATGGATGGATGGATGGATGGATAGATAGGCTGTACTTTCTTCAGATCATCTGAAAGTGCTAGAACCTCCTCTGCTCCTTCTTTCCTATGTAATGCCTTCCCAGTCATATCCTTGCTAAAACCATTTAAGATGAATAGGTAATGGCCACATATCAAACACAAGTGTTAATATTTAGGTCATAAATTAGTAGGTCAGCAAAATGTGAAATGATAAAATGTAAGAATTTGCCTATTACAAATATAAAGTTTTTTCTCTTGCAAAAATTATAGGGGATGGAGTGTTAGATCTCTCTACAAAGAAAACCAGCATAAAATCTGAAGAGTCATCCATATGTGATCCTTCTTCTGAAAATTCAGTGGCTGGGTAAGCAATATCTAGAAATTAATATTAACATAAAATTATCTCTGCAGTGAACTCTTAATAATATTCTGAGTGGTATTCACATATTTAGTTTTCCTCCAGAATTTTTGTCACTCATAAGTGTGTCTCTCTCATATCTTTCATTTGTCCTTTCTCTTTCTTTTTTATTCTTTCTGTTAAAGAAAAGTTATCAGAACAATCACCAAACTTTAGTTCATGTTACTAAAATGAACTATCAGCTTAATCATAGAATGCAACCTAAGAAGCAGGACAAGTAAGAGAACTTTAAATTAAAAATTCCGGAAGCAGTCTTAAGGGAAATATGTGATTTCAATATTTAATTTTTTTAAAACAATGAACAAATTCTATAAGTACTGTATTTACTAATTCTTAAAGCTAGTTTATTGTGTTTGTTTTTTCATTGTGCTTTAGAAGTGGTGGTAAATGATTTAATATATCTAGTAATCACCACAAAAAGTCCTTTCATGTTTTGAAAGCTGTCATTGAATTAATTTAAACAAATAATTACTAGTGAAATGCTGTTCTGTTGGATTCGGGGATTTTTTTCCCTTGTTTTATAACTTTCACATCTTCCCATTAATTACATAGGGAGCTTTTTTGGTCACATTTAAATCTGAGATGTAGAGTATCATTTGTTTCAACTGTGGCTATACTTTGAGTCATAAGGTAGATTATGAGCTTTCTGTTTGAGAAACGTTGAAAATTACATATGTTTATAATACAAAAAACTAAAATGAAACTTTATTCAAACAGCTCGTTTCAGATTTTAAGTTTTTGTCTAGGGGAAAATTAGTCTTGTGGAAATATGGGATGTTTGTGTTTGGAAATATTCTTGCTGCTACAAATTTCCTTTAAATGGGTTGACTCTTTTATTACTTGTTTAGCGGTAACGTCACGTTTCTACTAACAAAAACTCCTTTAGGATTTGGGTATTTTTTTATAATGGAACTCTAATTGTACAAATAAAAATTATAAGTGTTGCTCTGCAAGCATCTTTCAGAGGAATAGCAACATCATGAGAATATTTTTACAAATACTGAGTTAGGATTTTATGTTCTTGGAAGGTCTGCCCGTTGAGGCCACCGTATCATTGACACATTGTCCTACCGGGACTGTAACGTTTGCTTTGATAAGGAGTAACTACCACATCTCACAGACTTAAAGTGTCATGAGCAGTGATGTTACCTAAGCAAGGAGTATAATAAAGGAGTGGACCCTCCCCTTCCATAGCTGTGTGAGAGTCTCTCATGCATCAGTTTACCATCGTTTCATTCCATCCATCCAGGAGACTACACAGAAACAGAGAGGACTATGTGGAAAGAAGTGCTGAGTTTGCAGATGGTTTGCTCTCAAAAGCTTTGAAAGACATTCAGTCTGGAGCACTGGACATAAATAAAGCAGGCATACTTTATGGCATACCTCAAAAAACTTTACTTCTCCACTTAGAAGCCTTACCAGCAGGGAAGCCTGCATCTTTTAAAAACAAAACTCGAGATTTCAATGATAGTTACTCATATAAAGACAGTAAAGAAACTTGTGCAGTGCTGCAAAAAGTAGCCTTGTGGGCAAGAGCTCAAGCAGAGCGCACAGAAAAAAGTAAACTCAATCTACTTGAAACCTCAGAATTAAAATTCCCAACAGCTTCCAGTTACCTCCATCAGTTAACTCTACAGAAAATGGTTACTCAATTTAAAGAAAAAAATGAAAGCCTTCAATATGAAACTTCAAATCCTACTGTACAGTTAAAAATTCCTCAGCTACGAGTAAGTTCTGTTTCAAAATCACAACCTGATGGTTCTGGTCTGCTGGATGTTATGTATCAAGTTTCCAAAACCTCTTCAGTCTTAGAAGGATCAGCACTCCAAAAACTGAAAAATATACTCCCCAAACAGAACAAAATAGAATGTTCTGGTCCCATAACTCACTCAAGTGTTGACTCTTACTTTCTACATGGGGACCTCTCTCCTTTGTGTCTTAATTCTAAAAATGGAACAGTTGATGGAAATTCTGAAAACACTGAAGATGGATTGGATCGAAAAGATAATAAGCAGCCCAGGAAAAAACGTGGCCGCTATCGGCAGTATGATCATGAAATAATGGAAGAGGCTATTGCGATGGTAATGAGTGGAAAAATGAGTGTTTCCAAAGCACAAGGAATTTATGGGGTACCTCACAGCACTTTAGAGTACAAGGTAAAAGAAAGATCTGGAACACTGAAGACTCCTCCGAAGAAGAAACTACGATTACCAGACACTGGGTTATATAACATGACAGATTCAGGGACTGGCAGCTGCAAAAACAGCAAGCCTGTGTAGATTACTTGTTAGGAATATTGTGTGTGTGTGTGTGTGTGTGTGTGTGTGTGCGTGTGTGTGTGTGCGTGTGTGTGTATGTGCACAGGTGTGTATTTGTGTGTCTACATACACACATGTGGGAATTACAAATGCTCACTTTGACAGGAGACATGAAATTTTACAGTTCAAAAACCACTTACATGCCTTTTGAAAAAAAGTTTTATTCAGGGTTTTCACTGTGGACAGAATTATATAGTTGCTTACTTAATTCTGATAGTTTGTATTTAATCCTTGTATAAATAGGTGAAAAAGATTCAGGTTTTCTTTAGTAGTCAATAGCATAAAGCGTGGGAAAACAAGTAATTGTCAAGTGAAACATTTTTATTGGTGAAAGGACATTCTAGCCATTCAGTTGAACCATCTTATAATGGTAATATGATATTAATAGTTTGTAAACATTTTTATATAACATACTTAACAGTTATTGTAAGTATGTCAAAGAACCTATCAAAGTTTAAATAGACAGCTATGTCCATGCTAAGAAAAATTAATATATACAGTATTAATACACTACAGTGCATTCTATGAAATACAAAATGCACTCAAGTGCATCCACCAGGAATAGAAAGAAAACCTTAAAGGATATGTATAATGAAATTTAATATTTATCATTTAATAGTTGATTTAGCAGGAAGTTGGGGTTATAAGGTGTATACTTTAAAAAAAACTGACACATAGTTAACCCCAGCAGCTATAGAATCCTTTAATATAAGATGGAATACTAAGAACAAAAAGTAATTTAAATTTAATTATTAAAATAATTTAATTTTGTTTTTCATTTGAAAAATAAGCTAATGTGTAAGGTTAGAAAAGAAAGTTGGAATGCAACTTAGAGCATGTTTATAATGTGCACAGAAAAAGCTTGAGAATGATAATTTTGGTTTAAATGTGCTGGTTAGTTGATGTTATGACTACTTTAAAGTTTAAGGATTGTGACACACTCCTACTATTGAAAAACCTCAGTGTAACTTTAATATATTTGCTGCTGTGACATTTCAAAACATTTTCAGTTTATCAAAATGAATTACAGATTTCATTTTGGTGGGCGATACATTATCATTTTGCTAATAACCAAATTTGCAGTTTGTTCAGGGTCTTGAATAGATTTACAGATATTTAACACTGAAGCTGTTTTGAACTTTCAGTAATGTAAACTCTCTACTAATTGGGTAGTTAGAAGCTGGGCAGTGCATTTTAACTTTTACTAGACTCAGAAGAGAGACCAGTAATTTTTATATAGCAGTTTTAAAATATGGGTCAGAGTATTCATGTTGGATTTATGGAGTATGCAGTTTTAGAGTTAAAATGTTATAAAGCATGTGCCTCCCTATAAAGAATGAGGATTTTGCTTTATAACATTAAAAATTCTGAGTGCCCCTTTTCCCTGTTAAATTCAGGTTCTCATCATTTTTCTAAGCCAGTTTGTCCAAGTCCGAGGAATTCTTACAGCTGAATTTAAAAAAAATAAGTGCACCTTGTCAAATACTTATGTTTCTACACTTGTGTTTGTGTGTATTTAATAATCACGTATACACGAGATTTTCAGCTACATGCTTACATGTATTTAAAGAAAATGAAGAGTGAGAAAATACATAACCAAGTAGTTATTTGGTATCTGAGATCTGTAATGAACTCTTTTCAGCTGTTAATATCACCTGCATACTAGAGTATGAATCCTCTTACTCTTCCCCATACCCCCAAGAAAATATACATAATAGATTACAAAACAGCAGATGTCAGGGTCATCTTTCTTTTTAAAGAATTAAGCCATATTTTGTGAGGGCCAGAACTTGGATTATTTAATATATTCCCCTTCCCCGCCCCACTGAAAACAAAGTTAAAGGTAAAGTAAATGTTTCAAAACAATTTTATTGACCTCTTTATACAGAATTTTACTTGCAAAACTTCGGGGGCTCGAATGCATTACATAATATTTATATTGTATTGAGCTTTTTTATTCCTCACACTATATTTACATTAATAAATTGATTGAGAAGTTTATAGTAAAGGGAAATTTACAGAAACACTTTTATATCATTTAAAAGATGACCTGACCAAAAACTTTACAGGATTCATAAATCAGGGATCATTTTGCTATTGAACTTCACATTGATCAGTAGTTTTATAGGTAATATTATAGTTAATTTGCAGCATTTTAGTACTTGTATTATTTATTTTTGGTCAGAAATAGTAAATTAAAATATTTTTTGATAGTTTATAGGTAATGATCAACCCATAACTTTTAAAAGAAAGTGTTTCTATTATTGAGTTAACTCTTTGATTATACAAACTAGGAAAGGCAGGGAAATTTATGGGTTCCCCTTCTCCCCAGTGGTTCTGTTAAGATGTTCTTTATGTTAAACTTCAAAGTACTTTATAAATTTAGTTACCAGTTACTACTTAATTGACAGTTTTCTGGAAAATCCAGTTTCAGCAGACTTTTAATGAAGGTGAAAGCAACCCTTATGTGCTTTCTACTTATTTGAATGTTCCTCAAGTATTTTATATTTAAAATTAAAAAAGAAGGAAAAGAAAAAACAGTGCCTCTGTTTTTAGAAAACTACTGCTCAGTAAAGTTGTTTAAACCATTTCTGGTAGCTAATGACAATTTTATATTAAATTGTATACTAACTTTAGTGAGACTGATTTTTTTAGTTGTTTACAGTACAAATACTTGTATTTGTTTTTTAATTGCAGTATTTCCATTGTCGCAGTAATTTAGTAAAACTCTGTGGCTGCCTTGATTTTGACAGATTTTGTTAATATAAACTGATTGTTAGGCAATTAGTTATATTTATGCATAAATCAATTGCACTATAATTCATGAATTATTTATTACAATATTTTCTAATGAATTCATGTATCCGTCTTGTGTTGTAAATGTACTGTAATTCTGTTCCTACTTTGTGTTGTTATATATCTAAATCTGATTGTATGGATTTTAATTGTTCAGTTAACGTGTTTCTAGGTTGTAATTTGTAGTAAAGCACTTCAATGCTTTTGCACTTAAATTTACAACACTGTTGGTGTGTGATTGATTTACTCATTCAGTAAAAGAAAAAAGGAAAAACAAAAGAAAAATCTGACTACACTGACTTCTTTGATTCCCTGTAGGGAGGGGTTTTTATTAAAAGTAGCATTAGAAATTGACTTTCTCTGAAGAAATATTTCAAAAATAAACTTCTAATGGAAAAAATGGATAGTAACGCACAAAAAAATAGGCAGGATGTTTTCATTTGTATGTCAAACAGGGAAAAGTTAAAAAAAAATTTAACCACAAAGAACAAATATGGCATCTATGAAAAATATAATTTTCGCTAGAGAATAAATTGCAGATTGGAGACTAATGTAACTCTATTCAACTTAATTACTCATGTATTAGGTTTTTCTTTGAGATGGAAGAAATAAGGGAAAAAAACTTGAAGCCAATTTAAATATATTAGAATTCTATAATTTGAGAACTTATTCACCCTGTGTATAAGATTAACAGCCTAATATTTGAATAGCTACTGGGTACCTTAATTAAGCTGTCCTTCATATAATACTAGATGGCACTTAGTGGCCACAGTGGCATTTTTGGATTTCCGTTATTAAAAGTAATCAACTGAATAAGAAGATTCTTCTTTTAAAGTATAGATTTCCTTAGAACATCAAGAAATGGTTATAAAAATCAGTGGTTTTATAATATTGTGAGTTTAATGAAATTGAATTTATAACTTTTTTTCAGATTATTTAACCCTAGTTGTTTTGATTGTTTCTACTTTATGAGGAAATATTGGTACTGGTGATTGAACCCAGGGCTAAGGCATGCTAATCACACACTCTAGCACCTCCACCTCTGATTATTTCAGCTTTGTACTTCATTTCATTAACAAAAGAATACCTTGGAGCATTTCAGGGAGTGTTATGAAAGGATATTAATCTTTCAGATGCAGTGCAATGTATTTTTCCAAGAAACATGCAGGAAACATTCTCCCTTTAATTATTAGTTAACAAATAGAATTAATAGGTTGTAACATTGCTTTAGAAACTGTTGAAGTACATCTGTTAGGATATCTGGGGTTTTCTTTTGCTTGTATGAAAATTGTAATTTTTAGTTTGCTAGAAAAGAGTATATCTTCTTATTTAAAGCTGTCATTTCCTCATGCTTTTTCTCTACATTTATATTTTGAACTTTCTGATATTAAATCCTAGGAGTCGGTTCCATTGTTTTACAAATGTAATTGTGACACAATTTACCAAGCAGATTTTTTACAGAAGGGAAAATTGAGAATCTGAGGTCATGTGCCTTCATTTATCTAGAGGAGGCAGCAGAGGACTTAAAATTTAATATGATTTTGCTCATCTCTGATACCTTTTCTATCTCAAACCATTTTAATAAAATGTAAATGAAATATTGCACATTTACCTGTGAAATAGGTTATGCCAGTTTTCAGGAGCAAAATAAAAATATTAATTTCACCTTTTGTTACAAAAGAAACAATCTTTAATATTACACAAACGTAATAGTCCTTTATTTTAAAAAATACATTCTTCACTTGAAGTTCACAACCAGTATAACCCAATACTAACCCTAAATAAAATTTGTATAAGTCAGAAATTCAATAACATATAACAGGTCACTAGTGGAAGGTTGTTTTCATGTACAGAGTTTGGTGATATGTTTAATTAAAATAGATACTTTTCTGAAACAGAAATCTTTTAATATATTTTACTCTTCTTGCTGCTGGTATTAGATTAAAAAGATTTTTTTCATAGAATTCTATATTGGTTGATAAGCAATGTTGGGTTTTAGTTAAACTTAGATGTATATTAGTTTTTGCAATGGGCATTTTCCAGCATTTGAAATTTAATAATTAGGTAAGTAATGCCTTTAGATTTCCTGTAATTACTTCAGCACTTAAATAAATTTAAATAGATATAATTTATAAATAGCCTCCATTTTTTAATTTTTTATTTAGGTGAAATGCCTGCAGTTTAATCTCAGGACATTCTTTTTATTTATATTAAATCTAAGTTCCTTAATTTTCCTTGTGACTATACAAAGCTCTGTTTTCTTAATTTCATTTTTAGTATTTGAAAAAATATTTTAAATAAAGATTTTACTCCTACATCTTATTTTCCTTATTTGCACTAACATAGACTGATATTTGTCAAAATAACTTATAAAATGTCTACTTTACAAAAATTTTAACTCCTTCTGAATCCTTTCCACTAAATGTTATTAATATAACCAAAATACTAAATAATGTCAATATGTAAATATAATGATTAGCTTTTATTTTGCAAAAATAGGGCTTTGACTCCTGTACATAGTCATAGGACATTAATTATTATCTGTGCTTCATTATATTTTTGCTAAACAATAATCAAGATGTCATTATTGCAGCCCTATAGGAGGAAGGAGTCCAGCAATACCAAAATATCTTTTGTTCAAGCTCTGTCAAAATTGTAACTCCTTATCGTGATATTTTTGCTGTAATTCATTTTTTTGTTTGATTTTTATTTTTAGTTCAACTGTTGATGCAAAATCAGAGGAAGCTACTAAAATGGAAAAAGGAAAATCAGCGTTAAGCAAAGTTTTGGAATCTTTGTGCACACATCACCAGCAACAAGTTTGGGCTATGTTGAAATTTCTAGTCCAAGAGCAGAATACTTCTCTTTGCTGTTGTAATGCATCATGTGCTGTGTCTTCAGAATCTCGAAAGCCCTTATTTGAAGATGATTTACATGGTCTGTTCTGTAGTTGTGAATATAGACTGGCAGAAAGAGGGTGTTTACAAAATGAAAGACAAAGCCCTGGTTTGGTGCCTCTGCCAGTCTGTATTAAAGAATTACATTGTTTATCTTGCCAAAATGTAACCATTGAACACATTAAGACAGTAGTGAACAGAGGACTTGCAGATACTTCTAATTCTCACAGGTGCTGTTCTGGACTGTTATCAAACATTCGCTCTACAAAATCAGTCTTTCACAGCCCCATTTTGTCAAGGGAAGTATGTGATCTTTCAGTCAGTCTTAAAGATGTGTGTAGATCTCGAAGCCCTTCACCCCCACCGTTATCACCTGTACAGACTGAAGGATTTGAAAAACTGAAAGATGTCATCTCAGAGCTTTCATCCTTAGAAAATAGCAGACTTGAAAGAAATACTCACCAGCCTCCATCTCTAACACCAGCAGAAATAAGCAGCAACAAGGCTGATCATGAAGTCAAAATCCATAAAAATAAAAAATCTAGTAGCTCTGATTCTTTGCTCTCGGATACCAGTGGTAATTGTACTACAACTTGTGAAAAAGGTGAAACTGCTGTAATTTTTCAAGATTTAATGGATCGCATTAATGAAAAATTAAAATCAATAGAAACCACAGATGTGACAAATCTTATAAAATTATCTAGCAATGATTGTAATACAGATAATGATTTTAAATTGGGAGATTTAATAACATCTCTCCTACATAATGCAAAGGCCAGTGATTATAGTTTTATGGAATTACTGAGTCAGCATGATAAAAAGGTAGAAAATAAAGTTATTCAGACAAGATTTCGAAAGCGTCAACAAACTTTATTTGCAATGCACAACTCTCCTGATTCACCTGTCATTAGAAGACAGTCTTTACAGATAAAAAGAGAACTTGCTAGTCTTGATGGAAATTTTATGAGGAAAAAATACACTGAAAAAAATTCAAGGAAATTGATGCAGAATGATGATATATTTTCATCAGACAAAGAAGAATTCCATCATTGTCAAGTGCCTTTACAAAATTCTAAATGCTTTCAAGATAAAAATCATACAGAAGCATTTCCAGCAAATTGTACCCTACAGTCACTACAACTACCTCCTCATAGTTTAGAAAGTAACTTGGCTTTTGATGAAATTTCAGAAAACTTTAATAAAACAACTTCACCTGAGAAAATAAGTATAAGAAAATCACAGGAGAAACCTGCAGCTGGAAAAAATAATTTCCAAAATAATGAGGCGAATCCAAAATTAGAGAGTATTCAAACTCCTTTGAGAAGTGATGCTCCTGGACTTTTGAGCAGAACTAAACGAAATATTGTGCCCCCAGGGTGGTGTTCTATATATGTAACAAATAATTATGTTTTAAAAAAATCCCCTAAGGCCAAAACAGTGTCTGAATCCACACATAAAAAAGACCTGGTGAGAAATATTCAAGTTGAAAACTCACAGAATATAGACCTAAACAAAATTGCGATGAATTCTAATTTACAAGTTGTTGTAGAGCGTTTGGAAGATGCAATAAGTATGGCCAAAAAGTCTTGGAATAATCGGTCATTATCAGAAGGAAATAAAGCTTCTAAGAAATTGATAGAAATTGATGGTGAACACCAAAATGTGGGGAGAAATAAGCCTCCTACTTTAAGCAGAGTGACATGCCATGAGCAGGGTTTATCAAAATCTGTGATGTCGTCAAGCAATATCCAAAGTCCAGGGATGCTAACAGTGGATTTGAATAACAAAAGAGTTGATAATCCAAAAAAATCTTCTATTTTAGATACAGATGGCTTGATTTCTGGTGTTGAAAATGTACCAACAAAATGTGAAGATATTAAAAGCTCTTTTTCTAACTATTCTAGTCCTATCAAACTCATGTTTTTATCAGAGATTAAAAGCAGTGAAGGAGTGAAATATACTTTGACTTCAGTTGACACTTCCCAATCAGATGCTGATCTTCCTTCTGAGAAACATGCAGCCTATCGCATAGTTGGAAAAGACACAGAAACAAATAAGGATATTCCAAATGCTAGCTTTGAAAATTACAGTTTTAATCATGATACTGATGCCCTTCCAAGAGAACTAAACAAATGCCTTTGTGTAAAAGAAATTGCAGAACCTTCCGCAGTGTTTACAGATGGTTTGGATAAAGATAAGCCACAGGAAGAACCTAAGGGAAATTCGGTTGCTGTTGTTGATTCATCTTTTAAAAGAAAACCAGGTAGACCTAAAAAAATAGGTCCCCAAGTTGTGAAACAGGTTAAACGACCAATTGGAAGACCACCAAAACCTAAAACTGATCAAACGGACATGACCATCTGCCAAAATGAGTCTTGCAGTGCTGGAAGGAAGAGCCCAGAAGCTCTCATATCAGAAGTAAAGGAAGGTATTTATAAAAAGAGTATCACTGTAACTGTTACTTACGGAAGGTCAAGAAGAACTAAAAGGCATGTTTCTGAGGGAAGTGTAAGCATCAGCAATGCTGTGTCATTAAACAGCAATGTTGCTGATTTTCCAACTGAGTATAATAGTCTTGGAAATACTAGTGAAATTGACTTGAGTAAAAGAGTAAGTCCTGTGTCGAGCTTGACTGCTGAGAGAGAGACCTTGGGATCTGACTTTGAGCACGTCAGACCTGTCAAGAACAAGTGTGTGCTGCCTCAGCCTCCTAAGAACATAACTCGGCCAATTCAGAAGCCTTTGGCCATGGTTAGGAAGCCTGGTAGACCTGCAAAAGTGAAAATCTCTGGCATATCTGTGACTATTAACAGAATTTCCCCTCAGGAAAGAGAAGTGAGTATTAGCAGCTGCTTACCTCCTTTAGCACAGGAGAGTATGTTGGAAAATTCCCTGCCTGAAGAAGTGCGTGAGCAAGAATGCAGCAGGATGGGTCAAGTAGGACACGCGGAAGCTGACAAATGTGAAAACGGATCAAAAAGTGTGGTCGCTGCTCTGCCTTTGAGTCACTCTATTAGGGACAGAAAACCATCTTTGCATTTCTTACATTCATTAGCATCGCCTAGCTCATTTATTTATCGGAATGCTCTGCTTCATAAATCATATAAACCCCATGTGCAGAAAGGCAAAAATCTGAAGAAAAAACGTAGGCAGTCAAGGATAAAAATAGCCTCCAAGGATAACCCAGGAACTAGACATTCAAAGAATGCAAAAGAGCGCGTGGAAGATAACAAATTAGTACCCATTTCTGAAGTATCCTTGGACCCTATCATTTCATCAGACCCTTTGCTCAGGTGGTGGGCTACTTCTACTTCAAATGATTCCTTATTAGAGGAATTAAACAATAGATTTGAGCAAATAACAAATGCTTGGGTGCAAGTGAGTGGAGATGAAGCAGAAAGCTTTGTTCATAAAAAGAAAGAGTACATTGAAAATGATGATTTCAAAGTAGCAAAGCCTTTGGAGACTTGCATTTTAGAACTTGAAGTTTCACCTGTAAAAATGCTTTTTCAGAAAAAGTATGATCTGAATGAACTCTGTACCTGGTTTATGCAAACAACAGAAACACAATCCCTTTCACTAGTTAGAAAGGCAAATGCTCGGAATCCTTTGGAAGTAATAAATACCAAGGGAATTAAATTGGGGGCCAAATATTGTGATTTTAATGCCAACCCCTTCAGAAAGCACTTTAAAAAATTTGCACTCTCTTCTCCTTCCAAGTCAGGGAAGTTGCATATACTGCATAAAATGGTTAGCTCTCCGCTCTTAAATGTGAAAAGTAATTTAACACTAGCTAGATTGAAAAGGACTGAGTTTAAGAGGTTGCACCATGAAAGGTGGAGGAGAGAGGGAAAACTGCACAAGCATGGAACAGTTGATTGGAACTCCAAGAGAAGGAACTGGAGATTTTTCTGCCAGAACCAGTTCTTAAATAAGACTGAGGGGGGAACAAATGCTGACATCCCACTTCGTGGAAAAAGCACAATTGGTAATCAGTGTATTTTGCCACCTGAGATCAGGGATGACTTTTTGCAAGAAAGGGTGGCAATGCCTGACTTCAAAGCACATGCTAGTTTAGAGAATAAATTTAAGTCAGAAGAAGCAAAGGAGAATGGAACAAATTGCAGCCAAAGAGATTTTGAAAAGAGACCAAGACTAGGAAATGTATGTCCAAATAAATGGAGATCAAAAACCTTAAAAGATTGTAGAATATTTTTGAGGAAGATCAATTATCTTGAACACAGAAATACTTTTAAACTAAATACAATCATCTATTCTCCTGAATCTGTTGACAGTGGAAGTAATCATCAGATACATGCAGATGAATCAAAGCGCTGTACTTTAAGATCCCATTCTGCTAGGCAAAATTCTTTTCAAAACCAAGCTAAAGAAATAGAAAATGCTAAAGCAAATAGTCCTTCAGCTAATAAATTTGCTGACCAACTTGGCAACAGTAAGTTAAATAAATGTGTTAGTTTTGACAAGAATCCTTCTGATAGTTCTCAAGTTCTTAGCAAATTGAACAAAAGAAAAAGACCACCATGGAAGACCACAGAAATGTCAACAAAAAGACATAAACGACAGTCTTACAACAGTGGACAAATGGCAAACTATTTTTCAAAATCCCAACTAGGTAAGTTTTTCTCTACTTAATTTTAAAGTTTCATTGTAGGTGCCTTGAGTAAAGTGTGAAATTAGCAGGTAGAAAAGAAACAGCTGATTCAGTTCTAATTGATCTCCAAAATACTTGGACAACCGCATTTCTTGGCACCTAGTATGAAACTCATGAAGTTAGGTGCTGCCAAATGTAGCAGTTCATTGCCCCATTTCTTAATGTCCCTGGGATTTCAAGCACATACAAATATGTTTAGTAGAAACATAGAAAGCTTCTTTACAATATATTGTCAGTAGAAAAGTTACATTGTCTGCTTTTGCATTTGATCTAACATAAATCAGAAAGCAGTTTGCCATATAAATATGACCATGTGACTAAAAATTTGCTACATCATAGGCTAATATATATTTATTCTCAATAACAACTGAGATCATGCAAGATAATTTTAAAATTGTCTCATTAATAAAGATTATAACATTGTCATTCTAGGATATCAGTGTCCCATTCACCATTATGTTGTTATGCCATTTGGTATTGCTTTGGAACTTTTAAAACTGCTTATTTGAAAAGTATAGGAACAATATTTTTTCAATAAATCAGCAAACTTATTAAGTAGTTTCTTTATTTTAACCTCAGACTTTGAGTTCATTTTCACTAACAGAAAGACGTTAATTCCTTTCCATAAGCTAGCAAGGAAAGAAAAATGTCATTCTAGTCATTGTTAGGGTCATGTTAAGTTGAGAATGCACGCAGAAATTAGTTGAGCGAGTAGTAAGTATATCCCTTATTCAGTCATACTGACCTGATACTGGTGCTTTGGGGCGCCTTTAGAACTAGCACAAATATGATACAAACACTAGTTGCCAATATAACCATTTCTATCTCTGCTTAGAAATAAGTGCTAGACAATGTAGCATATTTAGGAGTACAGGAATGCTTGATTATTTCCTTGCCATGAAAGACTGCCAGGTTACATTTGGAATTTTAAGAATAATTTGCATTGTGTATTTTAGCGGTGTGTTTTGGGTATGGGGAAGTATTGGTGACATTTTTTTTTTTCTGGTTACCTACTTACATACTTTCTTAAAAGCTAAAATAAGTAGTATTGGGTTTTATATTACATTATTGGAAACTGTAATTAAATTGTAGATGTTTAATAGTTTAATGATTTTTTGGGGCCCCAAAATTCAATAATTTAGCTGAGTAAGTTTAAAATACCTGTTTCAGTAATATCTAGCATATAATGATTAAAATTTCAAATATTTAACATGCAGTGATAATTTCAAAGGTGACCAAAATAATATCTCTACTAAATAAGATGAATCAAAACTAAAAAGAACGACCCTTGTTTCTTGTCCTCAAAATAACTAAAACGAACATTATATTATTATTATTTTTCTACTCTGTCAGTAGAAAAGGGGGGAGAATCCTGATAGTGATTTTTTGAAAAGGCTTATAATTCACGTAAAATACTTATGTATTTTTATGAAGAATAAAATGTAAAGTTCATTTTACTGCTCTATATCATCCTCATTTCATGTTGCTACAATTTACCAAAGGTAATTTGCATTAATTCACTTTACAACAGAACCGTATTTTATTCTTCCAGCGTCTTAAGCTAATTACTAAACATGAACTTTATTTTTAATGATTTTCACCTAACTAAACATGAGACCATCCTAAAAAAGTAAGATGGAAGATGCCTAATTATTACTTTTTTAAATTAATTTCAAAATCCTTTTGGGTTATTTAAAAAAATTCTACTATCATGCAAAAAGTTGTTTTTCATGTTATTTTAAAAATTATTAGTAGTAGTTCCTGTTCTGCTTAAAGTTTTCTTTATCTTTTACTGATAACTTTCCTTCTTTTGTTTTTAACATTCTTTTTTTATCAACAAGGACATTATTTTTATAAAGTTGTATTTATAGCAATATTTGTTGTATTTATCTGAGTTTTAAATGTTTTCTTACAATATTTTTTTCTCATTCTTGGTATTCATACTTTATTTTGACCTTTTGGAAATGACATTATTAGTTTTATATGTGTTTTTCTTCTTTGTAGAATAATAGCAAATGAAGACTTAAGAGACAAAACTTTAACAATAGGACTTTTCTAGAAAAATTCCTAGGACAATATATATAATGAATTTTGTAATATTTCTATTAGTGAAAAGTTTTATTTCTACCATGAATGTCTTGTTTTTATACATTTTATTGATTGTTCAGATAGAGTTTAATATCTAGGAGTTTTTAAGTTTATATTTTATCACGTTTGTACTTCTCTATATCAAGCGTAGACAGAAAGGAGGAAGAATAATGCAAATCCGTCCTGTTCTTAGGTCAACAGTTACTTAATGGATGCCTGCAGTATGTTTTTAGTCACTAGAAGGTTCAGAAATTACCCTAAGTGAGAAAACAGCACATTTATTCAATAATTAAAGTGTATTTCATATCTTCCATAGGATATTATATGCTTTAAGGGAATACAGTGGTTAGTCATGTTTCTTATTCTTGTGGTGCTTATTGTTCATGGGGTGATAGAAAAAAGGCAGTCCCAGAGGTGAACTGTAGGAACTTGTTCGAGGGACACTGAACATAAATTTAGGGAATTAGGCAGAGTTCTGTACATTATCACAGATAAGCTGAAACAAAGGTGTCCAAATATTGGAAGCTTGCGGAGATTTTCAAGCAGAGCTCATATGGAGAACTGGGTGATTTCTCAGAGCTGAGGTATAAAATAGGAATCATGGATTCCAAGAGTTAAGGGAAGGGTGGGAAATGATAAAAGATAAAGCTACTAAGGGAAACATGGTCCAAATTGTGAGGTCAGCATTTTAACAAAATGTTTTAATCCCCAATAGTAAGAGTAGTGGAAAAAAACAAATCTGAGAGAGACCTACAAAGTAGAATCAATGTTTTAGAGAGCAGCAAAATGGAGGGTGGCATCCAGTTTGTTACCTTGATCGTCTGGAGAGTTGAACATTCAGTGAGATGTGAGTTCAGCTTTAGAAGAGATACTAAAAATGTCCAATAAACAATACTTAGTGAGCAGATGATAGGGGTTAGGAAAAATGGCGGAGCTGAGCTGGAGACTAGAGTCATCGTATAATCGCATCCCTGGAGTAGCGCGATTGCATCCCTTAATCAGCATAAGATTAAAAGAGCCTATGATCTCCAAGCCCCCTGAGTACCAACTACAGAAAAAGAAGTGCACAGCAGGAGACTGGTGAGGAAGTAGAGATAAAGGAGCCACCCAGAGAGTGTAAGTTGTTGATCCCGACTCAGCTGAGATGAGCCCTGCAGCACTTCCACTGCATATAGCAACAAGGGTTTAGCTTAGTGATCGCGGCGGACTGACAGCCCGAAGTTAATTCAGTGCTGCACGATTAAATGAGAGAGGAAATGAAGAAAATTAGCGCAGAGGAGTGTAAATGGCTGTGAATGGAGAGGAGATCGGGAACCCGAGGGAGGTATGGGGTTGAAGATGGGTTTAAAAATATGCCTAAGGGTCCGTGAGGAAAGCCAGTGCGGAAAAGGTCTGTACAGAAATGCAGGCAGTAGGAAAGGAGGGATGCCACTGAGTTGGTTGCCTGCGAAAGGACCCAGGTCATTGTTGGAGATGGCTCTTGCCTAAGAAAGTTCACTTTTAAGAGTAGCAACAACATGAGGGGATGCAAACCAGTAATTAATGGCAGAATGTTGAGATGTCAGCACGCATCTGCATGGCCCTGAGAGGCGACCTAAGAGCAGTATGGAGAATGGAGGGTTGGTGCTGTTGATAAGGTTTGAAGAACTTCCTTGAGAAATGCAAGGTTGAATCTGAGCTGCCAGCATGTCAGCATGGACCCTTACGGGTCCTGTAGGTGCAGCATTTATTCAGTTTGCCGTGCAGGTATGACAGAAGGACGGACGAAGAGATCAAGTCAAGGATGTGTCCCTAATTCCTTGAAGAGTGAGGAGCTGCATGATCAATGTTGAGTTCTAGATTCTTTTCTAATAGTTGCACACAATGTAGATTTTGGGGGTAGAGGACAAGAAATGGGGTGAGTTGGGTCACTTGCAGAAGATTTTTGATGTGATGCTGGCTTAAAATGGAATGTGATTATTAAAAAATAATAACCTGGCTCTTTTTAATACTCAATTTTAAGTTTCCTGAGTAAACATGTACCCTTTTCCAAATTGGTAAATATTTGGAAGTAAATAAACTGACTTTTGTTCACCTATTACAAATTTTTTAAGACTCAGTAATCTAATGTGGGCCTGAAACTCCTAGAGACTAACAGTGCTCATCCTAAAGTGCTAAGTTTCCTTACAAATATTCAGAATTGAGTTGACACTTTTGAATTAGATTCTGAGGTGACTAGGAGAATATGTTCAGTTTGTCAGCTTCTCCTCTTGTGCCCTCAAAGATGACCAAATATACATTTTTTCACAGTTTGGTTTTCACATAGGTGTGTAACTGATAGATATTAAGTAACATACTCCAGATACCCAGAATCAAGATTGACTGTACATTCTTGTCCAATTCTGTTTATGAACATTTTACCACATTTTTCTGAACATCAAACACAAGATGTTCTTTTAAATTTGTATGGTGAAAGCAACCTGTTGGACAGAATATCCTTCACAGACATTGTTGTGTAAAATTTAGAGTGAGACTTTAACTTCATTCAACATCGTAATTGTCATTTAATGGAAGAAACGGTGAAGCACAGAGTAGATAATACTGTAATTTTGATAGAAAAGTATTTCCAGATAATTCACAGTTACCTTAATCTACTTCACAAACATCTCAAAGACAGAGTTCAGGGAATGCTAAGCCCCCAAGGTGCTTTGTGTGTAGGAATTCAAGACAGGAAAATGGATCAGATCCATTTCATGTTCGCATTGAAACCTAGTGCCCCATTGGCATGTTAGGTTGAGTTTCCTAAGCTTTTTTCTATGTATCACAACTTTATATCCCATCGAGCAGTTTGGAGAAACAACTGGAAACACTCCTACATATTATTTTATGCTAGAATTTCTTTGTTTTTATTGTGATACTTCTAGAAAGAACATAATGACTATCAAAATATAGGTTGATCTATGTACTAGATTTGGTCCTGTTGTAAATTAGCATTCTCATTTAAAGAACAGCGTGCTAAATACCTTTAAACCAAAGATGATCACATTTGGATCCTTGTTTTCTTCTTGCTTATTGGATTTTCTCATGTTAGTAGAGGGAGAGCTATCGCAGCAGTCAGTTGGGAAGGCTTTACTGTCTCTAGTACAAAGCGTGAGAAGCTAGCTGACTGTGAATTTAGAAACCATAGATCAGTGAGTCTACTCAAGTACATAACCATAATCTTTAATTTGGTCAGAACTGAATAAATGAAGATAGATAATTTGAATGTAAAATTAATTCATCAAAATATTTCTTTTTATATGGGCTTCATATTGCCACTTTACTAGTTGCCCATGTTGTAAATAAAACTATTAAAACTTGTTGTTGGAAGTATTCTAATGAAGTTAGGTATTTTAATCGAAATCCATTCTGTTTGCAATTGAATTTATTCTTTTAAAATTTTCTCAGGAACTGAATAAAGAGAAGAGTTTTAGGTTTTGAAGAGTTTGTAACTTTTGCCATAATGCCACTAAAATATAACACAGACTTGATCATCTTTGTCTTGATATGGTTTTTCAGAAATTTTTTTGAATATTTAATATCCCATCTACCATTAGTGTGTTTTCAAGATATTGTTTTACTGATTGCCTTGTATCTTTCATAGAAAACCATTGAGTTTATTCAACAGACATTGAATACTTTTTCTTTGAATTACCAGACAATGGGTTAGATATTAGAGTCTTAGAGAAACACTGAAAATTTTCAAGTTGGTTTTGCTTTGGTAACATAATTAATATAACTTAAAGAAAGATATTCTGATTGATTCACCGTACTAGTATTAGTTTTAGAGTGCAGGACTATTTTCTAACATAGAATTAATCCTCCAAATTGGGTGGTCTAGCCCCTGGCCTGTTTTGTAAATAAAGTTTTACTGGAGTACTGTGATACACATTTGCTCACATATCATCTATTGCTCTACTTTTCTACAAAAGCTGAATAAAATGTGAAGTTCCAACAAAAACCTCAAGTTCACAAAATCTAAACTATTTACTACCTGACATATTGCATAAAAAGTTTTATCACTACAAGTTTGATGTACCCAGAAAGAAAGAAAAGTTGTTTATTGGCTTTTCTTTTTAAAGAGAGAGGGAGAGTGAGAGAGAAAAAAAAAAAAAAAAAACAATTTAGTTTTTCATGTGGCTTTCATTCATCTGACACTTGATTGTGTATGTGGTGCTGGGGTTCAAACCCACATCCTCATGTGTGCCAGGCAAGGGCCATGACTATTGAGCCACTGCTCCAGCCCCTATTTATTGACTTTTTAAAAACACATTAAAATCATTCTATACTGTTCATTCCAAACACCCCACCTACTCCCTTTCCTGACACAGTACAATTATTCACCATGTTTTTTTGCTTTTGTCTCTTTGGGACAACATCTATCTTCATCCAGCAGAGTACCACAGATAGCCACAAGTACCAGGTTTATTCTCTTTTGTAAATCTTCATTCTCTCCCTGCAGGCTCCAGATCCAAGGTAAGTTCAAGGGTCACCCTTCTAACTTAGCCAGCTGTTGTTACCTGTTAGAGATTGATTTCATTGCTTCACACCTGCTTTAACGTCCAAGTCTTCCCTTTCCGCCCCCCCTTATTTTCTTCCTTGTCTTTCATTTTTAAAATTTTATTTTTTGAGGGACAGTCTCATCATGTTGTCCAGGATAATCATGAACTCATGGGCTCAAGAGACCCGCAGCCTCCTCAGTGTCCAGGCCTGCAGGTGTCCAGCCACATGCCCATCCCTCCTGTTTCTTCTCTTAGGAGTTCAAAATCCATATTCCAACTCGGATTACCTTTTCTACACCTCATTTTTCTTAGGCAGTAGGCAATTTTTTTTCCTCATTGTGAAACTGAGCATTCTTTAGTTATCATAATCTTAAGCCAAATGAATTCACTGGTAGATTAACTATTGTTAAAAAAGGAGGCCTGATTTCATCTTATCACGTTTCTTTTTTCTTGTTTGTGTTTGTTTTATTTTGGTGTGAACCTAGGCTTCATTTTGCTCCTCACAGTTCTAGACAACCTGGAAAATTCTTGTTTCCTACTTTTTTTTCTGTGTTATACAAACATAGCAAGCTAAATTTTAAAAGCCTTATCTATACATCCTATTAATGTATTCATTCAAAACAGTGTTTCTGCTATGGTCCAGGCAGTATGCTAGACACATGGGGAATCCTACAGAACAAAACCACGTGTGGTTTCCTGCCCTGGTGGTCCACTTTTATTTGGAGAGCAGATGTTGAGTAAATTTCATAAATCTGTTAAGTTCTCAGCAAGTGGTGTAATAATTAGTAGTAATTAGTAAATTATATGTCAGTAGAATAGATGAGCATTCATTAGAGAGAGATTTTATTAAGTTCCAGGTGTGAGGGAAACTTCCCCTAAGGAAATGCTGAAGAAGCCAAGCAGTGGAGGTGGCAGAGAACCAGGCTGGGAAGAGGGGATTGTGGGTGAAAAAAAATAACTGAAGCATGGGTTTCTTGGCAGATTAAAGGGCTGAGATACGGCCAGTACCTAGATTCCCAAGGGAGAAGCACAGTGTTCTGTAAGGTGAGGCCTGGGGGTAAGTAGAGGAACAGAGCATGCAGGTCCTGATAAACCGTGCTAGGAAGTTGATACACAATCAGCGGCTTCCTTGCGCTGAGAGAAGAGTAGAATAAAGGAGCGAACAGAGAAGGCATAGGACACCACCAGTCTCGGATTTCTAGAAGAGCTAATTGCATTGTGAAGAGTGGAAGCAGGGGTTCACCAATTTTAACATGCATCAAAACCGCCAGGAGGGCTTGCTCAAAAAGAGGCTGTTGGGCTTCGTTGAGGGTAATGTTATAAATTTCCCTCTAAATGCTACTTCAACTATTTCTTAAGTTTAGTTCTGGTGTGTTTTCATTTTCGTTGAATTCAAAATGTTTTCTAATTTTTTGTGATTTCTTGTTTAAACCATGGATTATTGAGAGTGTTGTTTACTTTTCAAATATTTGAGGTCATTCCAGACATCTTTCTATTAATGATTTCTAATTTAGCTCTGTTGTGGTTGCAGAATACTTTGTATGAATTTACTTTCTTTATTGATTAGCCTCGTTTTATGCCTCAGAATCTGTCCATATCTTAACCAGTGTTCTGTGTGTTTGGAAAGTGATGTGGGCTGCAGCTGCAGAACGGAGTGTTCAGTAAATGTCAGTGAACAAGTTGATGGGTAGTGCTGTTCAAGTCTTTGTCCTTATCAAGTTTCAATCTACTTCTATCTGCTCTTGACCCAAGTGTCGAAATCTCACCTAGGGTCACAGATCTTTCTGTTCTGTCAGACTGTGCTTCATGTGATTTGAAGCTCTAGAACTAAGTGCATGCACACACACACTTCTTACATACTTTAGATGAGTGGATTCCTTTTTCATTTTGAAATGAATCTCTATTCCTAGAAATGTTTCTTCCTTTGAGATCTGTTACCTGACACTATGTAGTCATTGTGACTTATTTTTCACTAGTGTCATTATGGTATAGCTTTTCTTGAAACTTTATTCTTTACCATTTTGTGTCTTTGTATTTGAAAGGGGTTTCTTTGAGGCTTGCATTTTTATTCAGGCTGATAGTCCCTGCCTTTCAGTAGGCCACTTGCGTTCAACATGACTGTTCATGTGGCTGGGTGTAAAGCAGCCATCTTTCCACTGTCTGTTTGTCCTACAGTTTGCTTCTCTTTTTCTCTACCTGCCTGTTTTTGGATCAAAAAAATATTTTCTACTTTATCTCTTCTGGTTGCTTTTTAAAAAGTTGTTTGCTTTTAAAAAAAAAAAGAGAAAGAAAGAAAAAGAAAAAGTTTTACACTATATACATCATTACCAGAGTTTACCTTCAAATGTTACAGCACTTCGTGGATAGCCTAAGGCTCTTAGAAGCCTACATTCGTGTTTCTTCTTCCAAGCCATATGCGCTTGTCATAAATTGGCTCCTGTAAATGTTAAACACCCTACAGACATCATTACTATTTTCACTTTACAGAGGATATTAGTCCTATTTCTGATGTTATAATAAAATTCCTTGGACTGGGTTCTTTATAAAGAAAGCAGGTTTATTTAGCCCAGTCCTGAAGGCTCAAAGTTCAACACTGGGCATCCCCAACTGTCCAGCCTTTGATGCATGCTCCTTGTGGCCGGGAGACAACATGGCAGAGAAGTAGAAAGGGAAATGACTGCAGAAGAGGGCAAGCGTATGGAGTAGCTTCACTGTAACAACGCCAGTGAGAACTGCGTTAGTCCCTTCTGAGGGTGTGGGCTGCGGAGACCCAGTGCCCTCGCACTAGTCCCTAAAGCTTGCAATAGGGTTCTGCACCTCGGCACCGCCCCACTGGGACCAAACTTAGCACACATGCACCCTTGGGGACACGCTTAAGCCATATCCAGACAATTTGCCTACAGTCTTTATCTTTCAGGGATTTCTTATAATGGAAAAATAAGTTTTTTCACAAATTTACCATTTCTGGTAGTCTTCATTCCAGATTTCCCTCTGAAATCATCTCCTTCTCCCGGAAGAACTTCCTTGTGCATTTCTAATAGTGCAGGCCAGCTAGGGATCGGTGCACTCAGCCTTGCTATTGTGTGTCTGAATGTCTGTGATTCGTTTTTCTTAAAGATATTTTTCTACTTTTCTTGAATATGGATTATTTCAAGTTTGGCCGTGCTTTTCTTTTAGTTCTTTGAAGATAACTTCTAGCTTGTAGTTTCTGAAGTTAAACTGCCATCATTCTTATTTTTGATCCTCTGTGTAATGTCTTTTTCCTCTATGTGCTTTTAAGATCTTTCTTTGTCGCTGGTCAACAGTATGATCATGAAGGGTCTTGGCATGGCTGTCTTCAGGCTCTCTCTGCCTGGAATTTGTTGAACGCCTTTCATTTTCTTTTATTTTTGGACTTTTTCAGCCAGTATTTCCTCAAATCTTTCTGGCCCTCTCTGTTCTCCTCTCCTGTGATTTAAATCACATATATTTTATCCCACAAGTCACTGATATTCTATTCATGTTTTTTATTTTACTTCTTTTCTCTTTGTTTCATTTTGGATAGTACCATTCCCATATTTTCAAGGTCATTGACCATTCTTTGACATTGTGGTTGTGTTGTTAATATCATCCAGGATAGTGTTCATGAATTATATTTGTCACCCAGAAGTTTGAAATTAGTCTTATTTGTGCCTGAAATATTTCTTCTCATCTTGCTCTTTTTTTTTTTCAGTTTCTTGAACTTACAGAGTATATTTAAAATGCCTGTATTAACATCCCTGTGTGCTGTTTACAGTGTGTGTTTCAGTCTGTACCCGTTTGCTGATTTTTCTCCTTATTTTGGGTCATGTATTCCTATTTTTGCATGTCTTGTAATTTGGATGGGATTTCAGGCATTGTGAATTTACTGTGTTACATGCTGCATTTTTGTGATACTTTAATGTTCTGAATGCTGTTAACCTGTTTAGGAGTAAATTTGATCCTTTCAAATCTTTCTTTTAAAAAAGAGAAGGACAATGAAAGGGGGAGAGAGAGAGAGAAAGAATCAATTTTTATTGAGTTTCTCTGACAATTGTGTAAGTGGGTGCTGGGTTTGAACCCATATACTCGCACATTCCAAGCAAGAGCCATAACCACCAAGCCACTGCTCCACCCTCCAGCCCCCCTCCCAGACTTATTCTTACAACAAATATTTGTCCAGCATCTATGTGCCGAGTACTGGATAAAGTGCTGAACAAGATCAACAAGGATCTTGTCTCTCTTAGAGTTTGTGTTTCTGTGGGAGAGATAAAGTAAAATAGAAATCATACAGCAATGATAGGTTCTGCATTAATGATACTGGATGATACAATGAGTTTGGGGTGGTTTGTAATTTAGCATTGTTGGTAAAATAGACCGCCCCTTTTAACCATGATGTTTAAAGAAGGGCAAGGTCGTGAACTAGAGACTGTTTTAGGTTAAGGAGTCAGGGAAATCTGCCTAAGCTGTGGATGGAGTCGAGACGTCAAGGATATCATTTCCAGCTAAAACCAAGAATAGATGTGGACCTGTAAAGAGAGAGTATCAAATAGGGAGAAAGAGCCTGGGTCTAGTCTGGGAGAAATTCCAGTTTACTATCCAGTTAGAGAAGGGTGACTCTCAGGCGAAAAGGCAAAATGAGAAACAGCAACGTGCTTGGTCCCAAAGACCAGAAGAGTTTCGGGAAAGCGTGTGTCTTAACCTGCTTGGGCCCCCAGGCCGCACAGACTGCATGGCTTACCCCGCAGGGATTTCTCTTCTCGCAGCTCTGGAGACTGGAAGTCCAGAGTCCAGGTCCATCAAGATGGGTGTCTGGTGATCGTTCTCCTGATTTGCAGAATAGCTGCCTTGTCATGGTGTCCTCACACGGCAGAGGAGTCTGGTGTCTCTATCTCTTGGAAAGACTCCAGTGCCATCAGATTAGAGCCCTACCTGTAAGACTTTAATTTGCCTTAACTAGCTCCTGAAGTCCCATCTCCAAAAACAGTTACTTCGGGGATTGGAACTTCAGCAGAGGCATTGGGATGAGCAGAGGGATTACAAGCCCATAGCGGGGAATATTGGCGACAGCATTGAACATTGAATGTCACCAAGGAAGCAAAATAGTTGCGATTGAACGATCTTTGATTTATCAATGTGAGGGTCATTGATGGCTTTAGTAAGTGCTTTTCGTTGTAAGAAACTACTGGAAGGCAGATTGGCTTATCTTAAGGGATGAGGAGGTGGGAAATAGTGGTAGCAAGTACCGGATAATTCACTAAAGTAATCCAGCTCTTAAAAACATTCATTTGAGGGAAATAGAACATTAAGGAGTCTCTAGTTCACGACCTTCCCCTTCTTTAAACATTATGATTAAAGGGGGTGGTCTATTCATTGTCCCAACACTAAATTACAAACCATCCCAAACTCGTTGTTTTAATAATGTGTTTATTTTACTCGTGAGTGTGGTCGCAGATCAGGCCAGGGATTGTTTGGGCTGTGCGCCCTAGTGTCTTTGCGTTAGGACAGTTTACTCTGCTCGTGCCCCTCGCATCCATCCAGCTTCTCAGGCACCAGCCAAACTGCTGGCCAGAGCTCTGCCACGGTCAGTGGGGATGTACTCACGAATTACAGGTGGGGAGGGTGAACTTAGGGCGGGTGAACAATTGGGGTGAATAATGCAATCATGCTGTAGATGGTACGTCGTTAAAGGGAAAGTGGTATCATTTTAAGCTCCTGAGAGCGCAAATGGGAGCAGGTCCAAAACATCCCCAAACAGCTTCTACAGTTGCTGCTGCTGTTTACAACTTTTTAAATCACCAACTTGGTAATGGCTTTTAATTTCACATTACTGAAGTTCCTTTTTTAATAAAGGCTGCTGAATCATTTTGTATATTTATCGGGCATTTGAATACTAGAACACACTGCTTGAGGCACAGTTCCATTTGTTACAGTAATTGAATACACAAATTCATTGAGAAATGTGGGGACAGTTTTGTTTGTTCCTACATGGCCAAGGATCATTTCTAAATGGCACAGCAGTGCAAACTGCTCATTTGATTTCTGGAAATGATTTTTTGCCCTTAATCTATAATTTTCTTTTCATTCAACTAAAAATTGACGTAGACCTGCCATTTCTTAGTAGAAAACTATTGTTTCCATCTATACGCTTTCTTTTGAACCCTGATTACTATGCTGCCGTGTCACTACTTATTAAGCATATACTGTATGCACTATTGTGCCAATCTTTGTGTTGATTTATAGTTTTAAAAATTTGATGTAGCTTTCCTAAGATGAGTTGGAGAAAACTACAAATCTGGACTTGTCGCAGTTCTGCAGGTTCAAGAGCCTGATGCTGGAGAGGTGCACAGCAGCCCCATCACATGCTGGGAACATGTGCAGGAGAGGGAGCGTGGGAGGAGGCTAGAGGCTGGGAGCCTTGATCTTTCACAGCTGCATACTCTTGGGAGAACTGATTCACTCCTGCAAGGCCTAACCCTCTCAAGACCAGCATTAATCCGTCCAAGAGGGCAGTCATGACCCAGTCACCTCCCCATAGGCCCCATCTCTGGAACTGCCCAGCACTTTTTTTTTTTTTTAAGAGAGAAGGACAGAGAGAGAGAGAGAATCAGTTTTTATTGAGTTTTTCATGTGTCTTTCATTGCTCTGACACTTAGTTGTGTACGTGGTGCTGGGGTTTGAACCCATGTATTTGCACATGCCAGGCAAGCGCCGTAACCACTGAGCCACAGCTCCAGCCCCAGCACTTTTCAGTAGTGTTATGTTGGAGGTAAAATTATCAGCACATGAACCTTTAGGGAACAAGCCATATCCAAATCATAGCAAGGATTATTATACTCCAAAACTATTGAATTTCACAATCTTCCTCTTATCACCATGTTTTTCTGCACCTCCAAATAATCACATCAGATATCCATAAACAAGCCAGAAAAAAAATAGCAAATCTTTGCTTTTTAAACTCATCAGTATCGTACCAATGAAAAATTTTTAGATTAAGTCTTTTTAAATAAAAAACTGTACAATCTGTTATAGGTTGCCAACAAAGAAAAGGGATTTACTCAAATGTTTGACTTCATGGCCACCCTGGCCCACCATGTTTACCTCACTGGATCCTTTGATTCCTTCACATTTGACCCCTTTAAGCCCAGAGACTGAAAATTAAAGAATTACATTATGTCCACACAACCTATAGAACAGCCTAATGGACATTGCGGAACTAAATGATACACGTACCTGCCATATGTGACCCCTGACAGAGACGCTTGCACCCTGTGATTTTGTCCTGTTAATAGTGCCGACGCTGGCTCTCTCATGGAGGCTGCCCTGGTCCTGTGTGGGGGGTGAGTCTACTCTGTTCCCTACGTCGGGCTTTGCACAGACTGGTTTGGTAATCACATCAGCCTAAGTGGCGACTTCCATGCTCTCTCTCCAGTTACACTGAAGTGTAAAGATGAAGAAATGTGCTCAGGTGGGCTCAGGATCACTCAGGCACTGCAGTCCTCCCTCTACCCTGCTTACTAAAGCCTCATCCCTGAGACCTGTTCCAGACCTGTCCTGTTGGCCTCTGCTGTGCCAGCGTCAGCTTTCCCTTCTTTGCGACCCTCAGTCTTCACTTACTCATTTTATGTTAATCGCGTGCTGTTTTTCACTCCGTGTGATTTATGAATCCCTTTTCTCCCCACCTTCTTACCAAGCTGAAAACCATTGAAGACAAATACCATTATACTTCTTTGTTTTCCTAATATAAAACATGTATCTTGGTTAAAGATTTTGAAGGAATTCTGTCTGCAGTCACCATGAACCCGCTGGTGAACACATGCTTATCCATATAGGATTAAAAAGCTTTGTGGCATGGGCCTGTATCTAACCCTCCCGGAACCTAGGAGCTGTCAAAATCCAGTGGACCAATGATCCTTCATTTTATTGATTTCTGTGTCATAAATATGGGAATGCATCTGTCCTCTTGATGGTTCTCCCATCTAATTTTGAGCATGTAAGAACCTTACCATTTGGGTAAATTTGTGGTTACACTGGTCTGCAGAATAGAGGAGAGCCACAACAGCTATCAGTAAAAGAACTATTTCTGGAGAAAAATAAACTAGTCATAGAGAATTTGGAATTAAATTGACGAGTACAAATTTCATTGTGTGGGGTGCATTGCAGTAACTATAACCCCATCCTGTACCCAAATCCACTTTATCTGTGCATGTAGGTGACTTCTCTTCCTTTGAAAAGCCGAACTTGTAACCCTGAGACTCTTAGCTAAAGAGTGCTCTTAACAGGAGCTCTCAAAACATGGCAGTGTCAGTCTGTGCCCCGACATTTTCCCCTGTTGAGGAAGCATTGTAGCTCTCCTGGATGGGGTTATGGCTGTGGCCCTGTAGGGTTTTGTGTAAAACCTGTAACTTGTGCACATCTCACATGTTCAGTATTCTGTCAACATGAGAAAACTGTGGCCGTCGCAACCCAGGTGTTAGGATGCAGCATGGGTTGACGGTTTATAGGCTGCAAAGGCTTGCAGGAACTAGCGGTGTGACGTTCCTTCTCTGAGGTTCAGTAGATAGTTAGTATTGAATGAAGGGGTGTGGAAAGGCTTTTAGTAGTGTCTCGCATGTGGCGATAGTTGTATAAATGACAGCTCCAGACCTGTGTGGATCACAACCAAAGTTGTTTCCTGTGAGTGGGCCAGCTAACGTTGAAACTTGTGCATCTGACAGAAATGAACCATCACATATTTTCAGTAATAAAATATTTATAAAAGCTAGACATTAGTTTTTTATTAAAATTATCAATAATTAAATCACAAATGATAACTGCTTGGACTTGACCCTCAAAAGATTTGCAAATGCACATCCCCTGTATAACTGCCACTCAGCCGGTGGGCACAAGTTTTGTGTTAAGACAGGTGAGACTGCCAAGCTGTTGAAACTTGCCCAAGATATCTGACCCTTCCAGGTTCCTTCGCCCCCGGCAGCACTGATCTACTACTTAGGTTCCTAGTTTGATAAAGATAGAAGAAACCCAGCTTATTATGGGTTGTTCTCTCACTTCTTCCTCCTTTCACCAAAATAGGCAACATTTAGTAACATGTGCATTCGCATGCATCTCATGGTTTAAACCATATTAATTGGCTTTCCCAGGATCATCCCAGCTCCGTAAGGTAAGCAGGAAGGGTATCAGTTTATTTTTCAGACAGATGAAGAAGATGCTGACAGATATTAAGGTTATTTGTCCAAGTCCAGAGGCTGATTATTAATATGAACTTAAACCCAGATCTTCACATTCTTTTCCCCAAATCTTTACTCCCAGCTACCACTGAACACATTATTGCTGAGCTTTCTTCCAAATTCAGGATATAAATAAATCCTTTCTCAGATGACTTACATGCTGCATCTTTGCTTATCTAATTGTGACATAAAACAGTGCATGAAATACGAGATCAATAAATCTCACAGCCTAGAATTTGGAATGGAATCATTACAAAAATCAGCGTAAGCAGCTAATAAACTACACGGGGGGGAAGGACTGGAACTGTAAATTACTGCAGCACAAAATTAAATTTTGTAACTACTTTATCAACAAGAAAAAAGGTCATCCTAACTAGCAGAGAACATGGAAAAGGCATGAAAATGGCTGCTGAACACGAAGGCAACCTTCCTCAAAAGAGATGTCAATAAAAACCATAGCACGCCGCTTTTTAAAGCTGTTATACGTTATGAGAGTGAGGGAAGAATTTTCGCACATTGTTGGTCAGCGTAAAATTGTACAGTCTGTGGAAGACTTCAGTAATGCAGTAGCCCCCTCCTCCGGTTGTCACCCAAGGTCAAACACAGTCCAGAAATACTAAATGGAAAATTCCAGAAAAGAGCGATTTGTTTCAAATCACATGCAGGGGGTGAATCTCATTCCATCTTGCTCTGCTCTGACCAGAAAATGAGCCATCTCAATGGAGCATATGTACACTATCCGAGTGACATCAGTCACTCAGCCCTCATCATTAAAGTGTAGACTGTAATACTATTAATGTATGACTGTCCTTAGTTTATGAACTATCGTAAACACGTACATATAAGGAAAATGTCATGTAATGATTTAGTTCCATCCATGGTTTCGTGCATCCATTTGGAGGTTCTAGAATGTGTGTGTCTCCTGTGGATAAGTGTACTACTGTGTCTATCAAACACAAGCACAACTTGCTCCAGCTGTCCCACTGCTAAGCAGCAGCTGCATAGATAATACTTGCACACATTATTATAGAAACGATAGTCAATGTGTTGTTGCTATTTTAAGTAAAAGATTAGAACAGCTAAAAAGCCTGAGTTGAGGGCTGAAGAAATACACAATATATCCAGAGTATAATTCTATGTAGCTGTTAAAAGATCAAGTATGCACCATGCAGATACAAAATGTCCAAAATATATTTTTATTTTTAAAAACAAGACAGAATAGTAAGTAGAATTGTGTAGGAGGAAGGAAATAGTTGAAACACAAATACGTACTATTACAATGTAAAGAAAATATCTAGAAGAAAATGGTTAATAGCTTCCCACAACAGGGACTAGAGATCAGCATTTTTTTCTGTACCTTAGCTTCCCTATCTAAAATAAAAGACCTAAGAAGGTCCCTTCCTACCCCTGAACTATTCTAATGCCTGGTTTTAGCACTTCATAAAATACTCCTTTTCTTAGTATTTTGTAGATCAGCAATGCCCAAACTTTGTACACCCAATTAAGGGTATTTGGATTAAATGTCAGTCGCATATTAATAGTAAGTTATTTCAAAGCTCACTGTCATTTTCTCCAAATGTGTAGTTTTGTGCAAACCTAGGGTCTGGGTACCCAAATTTATAGTAACACTATTCTAGAAAATTAATTTAAAAACTGCCTTGAAGTTTTGAAAAGAGCAGTGTTCTGATGAATACATCTTTTTCAAATTAATAGGAAATAAAATACGCTTTATATATGAGCAAATGTTCTGTGCTTTCATTTTCTTTTTTGGAGTCTAATACTTGGTATACTTACCTTCCAATATATATTACTATGAGTTCTTAAAAAGGTGTACATCAAACACTTTTGCTTTAAGAAACAATAAAAGTATAAGGACTAGCAGTCCTTTTTGCTAACTTGAAAAACAAAAACTTATTTCCTAAGAATGTAGACTAATAATAACCAATCTGTTTTTTCAAAAAAATCAACATTTCTGACATGAATAAAAATGTATTTTAGATCTGATTCATCATATAACACCATTTTAAATGTTCCTATTCATCGTGTCTGTTAACTTTTGTTTTAAAAATTTGATTTTTATGAAGAATAAGCTTATGGTGTCGCTTTGCTTAGTGTTTCTCCTTGACAAATTAAAGCCATGTCCTGAGTGGAACGGGGGATCCAAGTGGGAATAGCATTGGTGTTAAGCCATGGTGTAACAGGTCTGGCTTACCACCTGGCAGGTGAGTAGGGTGAGGAGGAATCAGGAAAATGTGACTAGATCCTGGCTATTCCCTCTGCCTGAGTCAGTATCCTCATCGCTAAGAGACTTACAGCTGTGGTTAGGGAAAGTTCAGCCCAGTCCAGTGAATGTCTGTAGCTTGCTGCGGAATCTTTATCAGCCTGATATTTAAGGCTGGGGATCACGACCACTCCATAGAGCAGACGCGTCACCCTTTAGAGGAGTGCTGTGCAGACAGTTCAGCAAGTACTGTGTATTTAGCTGTTTATCTCCAAGAGAGGATGTTAACCTCCTTTCCTTCAGAGCTAGAAAGGGTTGTTAGACACAAAAGTAGTGGAGAACCCAGAAGAGTTTACAATAAATTGTAGTAAGTTAGTTAACTGAGTACCAAGAACAGTTCAGAGAAGCCATGAGATTTAGGCCAGGCCTTGAGCAAAGGTAAGTTTTGATTAAAGACAGTGGAAGGCAAGGTTTACGAGGTGGGAACATTCAGGAAGAATGGCAATGTGCCCCTGAGCTTGTGGTGAGACAGCGTGCCCAGAATAGAGGGTGTGCATTTGAGAACTTTAGAGAGAGATGACCAACCTAACGTGCAAATAAGGCGACTTCTCCATCAGTTAAAAGCCCTTTGATAAGCGACCAGGTAGTGTCCTTTGGAAGCCCTGTGTTCTGTACGAGCTAGCCACCAGATAGTCTTGACAACTTGAAACTCTTGTACTGTCAAAGCAGGACTGAGTTTCTACCAATCATTTATCAGCCCCATTTCCTCTGCAGCAAGTAGACCAGGGTTGTGTTTCCAGCTCCAGGCCAGTGACAGCATGACCTCAGGCATGTTTATGCAGAACTCCTGAGGCTCCCTTTTACCATTTGTAAGAATAACCTTAGATGCTGTACAGTTCACATGAAATAATGCATGTGAATGTACTTCAAGAACACAGTCAATTCCTGCTTTTCTCAAAGTGGCTGTGATCCTGATAAAGGAGAAATTAAAGGACTGATTCCTGCCAGGTTAAATAAGCGTCTTTGGGTGTACACTGATGCAGTCCGTAGACGCTTTTGCCGGGTGGTGTCTCAGCTCCTTGCCTCGCCTGCTCTCACGCGCACGGTCCACTGCACTCAGTTCAGTAAGAAGGCAGGAGGCACAATCCTTACTTCCAGGATAAGTCTTTACCTACTCTAATGTTTACAGGTACTTTACCTAACGTTTGAGCTTACTTTTACAAGGTTGATAATGTGAAATTAAACTAAAATGTCGTACACTATTTTCTTTTCCAGCATGCTACAAATGAAAACTGATGAGAAACTGAATTTGTCTGATGGGAATGCAGCAAGTTGCCCTTTGAGCCCCATTAAGATGTGCCTTAATCGTCCCATTGAGTGGAACCTGAATTTGACAGCCGCATCTCTAGCAAGCTGTACAGTTCATAACCAAAATCTTAAAAGTGAAGAAAAATAGATTGCAATTCTTGTTTTGTACATTAGTCTTTCTGCTGAACAATAAGCAATTATCAGTTGATCTTGAAATATCTCCAGTCCTGTGATTTGTCTTTATATTGTCATTAGCATTAATCATTTTTATTATATTCTTTGTATTTTTTTTTACATCAGACATTGTGGAATTTTGCAGTACAAATTTTGATGTTTCTCCTTTTTAATGGTATTTTGTGAATTTTTTATGCCCTAAGTTTAATACATAATTGTCCCCAATTTCTGTGCAGTTTTAATATATGATACATGATGTAATTTAGAAAACTAGTATTGTAAAGATTTGTGGTGCTGACCTGGCCCATGGAAGTTGTGTAGCAGGTGGATACCAACTGCCTCGAAGCAAACTGGAAAAGAGAAGGCAATGGCATCTCTTGGAAGCAAGTCTCTTTCAAAGTTATATGTCCAGAGACGTATCGTGTATCAGCACGTCTCCATTCGTGGAATTTGAATTGATCACTTTTCCTTCTGTGGGCTGTAAGAGGAATGGCGCAGTGCATGCTAACCTTCAGCAACTGTGCCTCTTGGTAGACAAGAATACTGTTTGGTCTAATGGGAAATGGTAAATTTACACCTATTGGTTTTATTGTACTTTAGCCATTAATTTTAAAGGTTAAAGGGACGTCATTTAGAAGCAGGATAATATCCTTATTCATAGTATATACATCTTTATCAATGGCTGTGTTTTTGTCTAAAATTTGAATGGTAGGGAATACTAAAGGTTTGGTGCTTAAATTGATTTTTCCCTTCCAGAGAGAGCAAGCTGTGGTACGATGGTCTGTGTGTGAACATGGCTTCTTTCCTTCCGGATAGCCTGGCCATATGTAAATGGGATTTTAGTTTAGTGTCTAAAGACTTCCTTATAGCATAATTTATGTACCCTTTCAGTCCTCTCTCCTTCTTACCCAAAAAGTTATTTTTAAAGTAACAGGGATTTAACAAAAGATACAACTCTGCAGAATCTGAAGCACAGGAAAAGACACAGAGCCAACAGAACGAAGAACAACCATCTGTTTTTTATTGATTTGTATCATTATATCTGCCATTTTCTTTTGTTTAATAAGCATTCTTGCTTTTCTGGGTTCTATAAAGCACATGTATGTATATAATGTAGCAATTTGGTTCAAAAACTCAGCAATATTACTTTAGCTCCATCATAAAATATCACCATAAGTAAATGACCATTGGTACATAAACCTAAAAAGCACAATTAAGAACGTTTTTATTCTAGATAATAAATAGGTAATTATCAGAGGCGTAATAAGAGGTGTTTTGTCAGATGTTGCCGAATGAGGACTAATTTCATATAGTGCACATTTCATAAGGTAGACCATGAAGACTGCTCATAAATTAATATATAAAGATGACTTCCTGTCATTCTTTTCCCATTAGTACTATTTATTACTCACAGTAAATAAAGTATTTTATTATGCCAAAAGCAGCTTCATGACTTATATGTGGAGCTCCCTAACCCAGAAACCCCAATAAGGACCCCCGCATTCCAGCACCGTAGGAGAGAAGCTACCGCTTCAGCAGCATAAGGAAGCGTCTACACTGAAGGAAAACGGATCGTCAGAACAACCCGTTAACCTGGGAAGTGAGCACTCTGGTTCAGTACACGCCTCCTCAGAAGCTCCTCTGTGGCCAGTTTGTGGTACTTCGCTTTCCCTTGACACGTCACCTGTTTGTTAAGTGGATCTGAAACATTTTCGCCTGTCAGTGGCTCTGCTCCCTCTAGCTTCTCAAACGCACGCTCCTAATTAGTTACAAGTTCTCTGTAACGCCCCAGTAGCATAAGTATCACCGGGGAGCCTATTTAAAAGCAGATTCCTCCGCCCACCTCAGATTCTGATAAAACCAATCCATGCGGCTGACGCCAGCAGTCTTTTTATCACACTGACCCTTGCTGTCCCACCAAAGCACAAGTCCTCAGAAAGACATCAGGCTTTTTCTGATTCTGACACAAGGACAACTTTATTATAGCAAAAGTGAACATAATTTTAAAGGACTCCACCTCCATCATCTTTTCTAGCTTACATCTTCATTGAGAATCTGTGTAAGGGTTAGTTTACTCTTTTCTAGTGCTGCTGTTTTGGCTCGTCTGGGTAACCTCCTCTTCATTACTGATTCTGGTTCTGGAATGTCACCATCACTAAAGAGACATTGAAAATACACCAATTTAGATACAAACTTTAAAATCAGTTTATTTACAAATAAAACTTTTTTGTTTCTGACATTCTATCAGTGTGTAATCGATAGCCTGATTCCATTAACTAAGCTTAAAACTAAAATCCCAAATACTAACTGGAAAATACTGACTAGCTACTAGCTATCCAGCCAAGTAGTTGTGGAAAACCCAGCTAATTTTTTTATATACTACTGAAACCTGGTGTTATACAGAAAAGTAAAACACCAAACTTTTGTAACAAAGTTTATAATTAAAAAGGGACCATAACCACCATCCAAAAGAGGTATTTCAGAACAAGAAGTGAAAAAACTAAGTTCTCTTGATTTATTAAATTTCCTAAGACAAATTCCCCCAAAAAACAAATTTAAGTTTAAACCAAGTTTTAATCTGAAGATAGGAAGTGAAAATACAAATTGAGCAATGAATAAATAGATGAATGCAAGTCAAGCTACAAACTTTCAGCTCCAACAAGGGCTTAAGTAACAGACTCCAAAAACAAATACTATCACACAAACCATTAACATATTCAAATTATAGGCAGAATTGTTCTATCACTATAGAGAACGCAATTAATCTAAATGAAAAGCTTGTTAATTCATGATCAAAAAGGAGTTCTACGTACGGGTCATGCAACTAGAAAAATACATGGAAATATAAATTGAGAGAACATATTAAAGATGACTAGCTAAAAATACCATGGGCTATGCCAACTAATAGGCAAAAGCACACAAGCCGTAAGTCATCGAGTGCTCTGATAGTGGAATTTTAGACGGTATCAAAGTCATAGCTATTCATAGTTTTTACTATATTGTTAAATACTGAGTCTCTCTCACAGAAGATTTTTTTTTCTAGTTCTAGACTAAAAGGAAAAAAAAAAAGGCAGACAGGCCTCTTCTACGCTGCAGACATGCGGGACAACATACCTTTCGGAGTCGGCCTCAGCAGTCTGCCGCCCGCTGTTTGTCCTAGTTGAAGCTGAGGCTTTTCTCCGCCCTTAAAGACAGCACAGTTATCAAAATTTCTCATCAATTGCTTAATGCTTTTAGATCTAGTTTCTGGGATACCTGGATCCTTTATTTTCAACACACAGTCCTCTTCAGCACATTTCCTCCTAGTTCCCAGCCACCTTGATATCAGTTATCAATATGCCACAGAAAGAACCAAAGCAAGATCAAATTTTACATTATTTTCTCTTTTTAAGAGAGAGGGACAGTGAAAGACAGAATCAATTTTATTCAGTTTTTCATATGCTTTCATTGCTCCAAGACCTCGCTGTGCATGTGGTGCTGGGGTTCAAATTCGCATACTTGCGCATGCCAGGCAAGCGCCATAAGCACTCAGTCACCACTCCAGCCCACATTTTTTTTGTTAAGCACTGATAATGAGCAAGAGGAAATAATACAAAACTAGTTACAAAAGCAGCAAAATTTAGTTCAGTGAATTTAAAGACATGCATATGAAAACAATGTTAAATTTTAAAAATAACTATTACAGCTACAGCATAATGCATATAGAAAGATGAATGAAAATTAAGGTTAGAAAGATGAGGCCCCTGAATGGGTCCTAAAGAAAGAGAAATGTCATTTCATTTCAGAGATGGAGTCTCACTATGTTGCCCAGACTGGTCTCAAACTCATGGACTCCAGTGATCCTCCTGTCTCTGCCCCCTGGGTAGCTTGGGACTACAGGCATATGCCACTACATCCAGCTTCAAATAGAACATTAATTGGCAAGATAATGGCTTCTTGTAAAATATTTAAATATGTGACCAAATATGTGCTGTAAAATTACGTCAACATAAAAACCAGAACGTTTATATACTAGGGGTCTCAAAAATTCCACTTGCTAGAAATTTACAAGGTGAAGACAAAATTTGACCTGTGATATTCCTCAATGATAATAAAACATAGCATGTGTACATGAAGTCTGGACTATTTAAAGAAAAGGATGAAATTCTCATGGTGTCATGAGCAATCTGATCAAAACCAAATTGCTGGGTTGACCATTTACTTGAACATCATGCAGCATGTCCCCTACTGAGTCAGACCGCCCCCTCCCACCCCGCCCCGCCTCACTTGCTTCTACAATGCATTTCCCCCAAGACAGCCAACAGTATGGAATTAATCTAAAACAACAGCCAACACATGGAGTTTAAATGACTGACTGGCTGTGAAACTCTACTATGGCCAGATTCCATTTTAGGCAAAAAAATTAAATCTTCTTAGAAAAAGGGCCTTAAAATATTTTTCAAAGATTAAAATCATGGTTGGCTCATGGTGGGATTATTAGTATTCTTTATAGTAGTCTGCTTGAATGTACTTTCTGACTCTTCTGTAATAAGCATGCACTGATTTTGTAATAAGGAAATAATAAAACAATAAAAAAAACTTGAATTTCATATTTTCTTCAAAGTGATCCCCTGATACTAAACATCTAACTTATTCCAACAAATCCTCTATTGTTGGATAATCTTTGGGAAATAAGCCGAGTTGGGAAAATATCAAATATGATGGAAAGAAAACAGGATACTTCCAGAGAAACAGAAGAAAACAAATGCTTAATTATAAAAAAGAACACAACTTAGAAAGCTATTGCTTAATCAAATCTTAAATTTAACCCAAATATCATCTATTTTGTTACAAATCTTTCAATCAAAAGAACGTGGAGCTACATTGGTTTTATAATCTTTAGATATAAAGCAGAAACTCTGAAATGAAATAACAGAAAGTGAAGGACCCCCAAGACGTTTAAAGATCTTTATCCCTAAGGAAACAAAGACAAGGAAACTACCAAAGTGTTTTTCATTGAAAGAAAATTAAAGCAATTTTATTACAAGAGGTTGTCAATCCATACCCTACCTCGGTTAGTCTTTTGCTGAGTAGATTTTGATGCCTGGGTTGCTTTTATATCCTTAGGAGGAGTCATATGTACTTTATTCTTTTCTATTAAAGGAAATAATACAACAGTGTAAATAAAAGACAACATCATGGAATATTCCAGTAATCTTTTCATCTTACATTAAACAGAAAGGCAAATAGTTGTATTAGAACCTAGAAAGCTTACCATAAATCACTGTTCCAAAAAACTGCAACTACACCTGACAAAATGGTTATATAATCAGAAATATACACAATAAAATGAAAAGCAGAAAAAACACATCATAACGCACTTTACCTAGAGGATTGACTTGAAATGTTTGCATTCATTTCTTATATACAAACACATTAGAAGAAGAAAAAAACATAGTAAAGAAGAAAAAGAATTTTGTCAAAATTCAAGTATATCATTACCATCATCATCTTGAAAAAGAGCTTTAGTCACGTTGGCATCTTCTGCTGCCACAGCTTGATCACCAGGTTCTTTATTTCCTTTTTCTAACTGAATCTTGATTTTTTCCAAAGCTCTCAGACATGTCCTATCTTTTACTTGCTAGCCCAAAAAAAAAAAAAAAAAAATTAAAAAAAAAACATATTTTCTAAGCTTTCAGAAAAGTCATATACCAATATCAAATTGTTTAAAACATTCTACAAATTATATGAAATTAATGAAGGGAATATTTACTTCAAGTGAACAAATTCACAGTATGCTAACATGTAGAATTTAACACAACGATATAAATTTCTACTTCAATAAATATGAATACAAGCCAGATAAGCATAATTGAAGCTGGGTGCAATGGTGCACACCTGTAATCCCAGAGACTTGGGAGGCTAAGACAGGAGAATTGCAAGTTTGAGGCCAGCTTTGGCAACTTAGCAAGACCCCCACAATAACTTAGTGGGACCATGTCTCAAAATGGAACTCAGTGGTGCAGCACTCTGGGTTCAAACCCCAGTACTCAAAAGAAAAAAGCAAGAGTTACTGGAAACTATTTTACCTCCAGAATCTCATTCAACAGAACCACAAGATCTTTTGCAAGACTGCTACTAAGTTCTAAAGAACTCAAAGCTTTTGTATAGACTCGAATTTCTGGTGAGCATGGATTTGTTAAGATTTCGTTGCAGATTCTTACAGCCAAATTGTCATGCACTGTTAAGGCCTAGAAAATAAAAGAAAAATATTTGTAAATTGAAAATGATGATTACAATATAGTTCCCTTCACATCTAACAACTAGTTGTTTTGCCATGATCCCAAGTATAAAACCTCTGAAACAAAATTTAACATCTCCCTCACCCCAAAATAAGCTCTCTCACTGTGGTGGATGCTATGGCCAGGTCTACCTGTTTCTGGACTGAAGAATCTCCCAGTTCTTCTATGTTTTGTAGGCTGAAAGTTCCCAGCTGAAGAACTGGTCCCAGGCCTTGCCCAAAGTCACAACTTTCTTGTAAGGGTCACTCCACATCCAAAGATTGGCCAGCCAATAAACAGTTGCAATGACCCAGATGTTCTTAGTTCTGAACTCAAAGAAGATCCTAGTACTCAAACTGCTTCTGGGATCAGCTGAGGCCTGAACTTGTGTGGCAGTTCAACTTGGCTGTGTGCCACAGGCTACTGCCTTCCCTCTCCCAAGATATTGGACATATTGTACCGCACTCGAAGTGCGCCAAAGAGCTCCTACGGAGCCTTCTGTCACTCCCACGAAGAGTCTCAAAGCTCTCTTCAACTCCTCCATTTCCCTTGCAGCTGGAGCTCTTCTCTTCAGGCTGTTGTGCCCATAACTTTTACTTTTCTTATTTTTAAACTATAACACTGCTTTGTAATACCACTTTCTACTGTTCTTTTTCTGCACGCTTCTATCTTCTAATCATACAGATATTAACGGCTTTCTTAATATTTTCTCCTTTCTTACCAATTCACCTCATATAACCATCAGTGACCACTAAATTAATCTCCTAATAAGTAACTTGTATCCTACTTATCTTTTCATCATGAGCTCTGCACATTCACTACAAATAAGGCCAACTCCAAGTTTCCTACTCTGGCATTTAAAGTACGACTTCTTGACCACCTCTATCTATTACCTCTACCAATACATCTTTCCTCTCTATCAAAACCACTTCTTGAATTCCAACCAGGCTCATGTGAATTTTACTCAATGGGCTTAAAACTCTAACTGCTATACGTACCATTCCTTTCACTTGAGTACTGCCTTTTCCTAAAGTTTTAATGAGTTTGGTAGCTGTATCACTGAATATTACCATATTTTGCATAATATCCTTTGTAATCCTACCTTCACAATAACATATAATATCATGACTTGGGCAGAGTATAAAATCACTAAATATCAAATAAATGGAAAAAGACCAATACTTTAAACCTTCAGGCATCTGAAATCATTAATAACAAATTAAATTTCAAAGCTAGTAGCAACTTCTGCCAAATGTCATTCAAGGATTTCAAACCCAGCTTAAGTAGAATTGGTGGGTCGGTTTGCAGTTGATTTATCTTTTTCAAATTAAAATCCCAAAACCACTTGAGGTGAGCTCTGTCTTTATACTGACTGCCCTTTCTTTCCACAGCACTAACAGATAAGCCAACATTTTGAGACTCAATGACTCATAGATTACATAGTCAATGACCTATCAATGATAGGTGGGGATGGTCCTAGAGAGGGTAATAAACTTTTGGTAACTTCCAAGTAGCTAAAATGCTAGCATCAACTTCTTCTATTTTCACATGATTTTCCCACATTTCCAAAAAGATCCTTTTTTCATACTTGTGCTATATACCACCATATAGACAGAGGCTTCAAGATCAAAGTTAAGCTCTTCACTATTTCAAAAAATCTGAGGAATTATTTTATAAAAACAACAATGATCTTAAAAAAAAAAAAACAAAACAAAACAATGATCTGAATGCAATCATCAAATCTGCCATCCACAGGCTAACATTTTTCTACTACCTGATAATCTTGGGACTCCTTGGCCTGAGGGTTTAATCCACTTGGTCTTGTCAGGTCCACAAGCAACTCTGCAACATTCGTGACATCCACTTCAGCTAAAGGAGAGGAGGCAGGGGCGTTGGCCAGTGTCTGCAGGGTTGGGAGAAAGGCTTCTTCAAAGCATTCCTGATTCGTTCTATTGAAAAACAATTTGAAAAATGATGGCAGAACATGATTTGAAAGAAAATCATGACTCTAAAAAATATGCATAACATGCATTCCAACAAGATGAAATACATTTTCATCTAGAAAAGAGTCAATTCAGATACATAAGTAAATTCCTCTCATTTCAGCCTATATCCATTGAAGAAAGAGTATTATAACAAAACGACTTTATGGATGTATTTCATGGGGGGTCTGAATTTGGCTTCAAGTCAAACTTTGATTTAGCAACACAACTCAATACCTGCTAGCGAAAGCAAACATGGGAAAGAATACGCCTAGGCAATGTCGAAGTCGAACATCCTCTTCGGTCACAGGATTATACCATAACAAAATTAGACGAGAAAGAATCCTGCTGCTAACCAAAAGCCCAGAGAACATCAGCTTGGCTAGTCCTTCTGCAGCTCCTGTCCTGAGTTCAGACACCTAAGAAAGATGACATTCATCAGAAAAAATTTTCATCTGCATTTTCCTTTTAAGGCTCAGAACGTAGCCTGTCAGACAACAATTTTAAGTGAATTATTCAAAAATCATTCATGAATTTGTTAAAGGCACATGAAAAGATTTTCTTCACAGCTAAACTAATGATTTTAGACAAATCTAAATGATTTTAGATAAATAAATGTAGCTGTGAAAACTTCAAAAGAACCAAAAGGCCTTTTATAAATGTTGGGGGGCAGGGAGAACCAAAATGATATATATTTAAATGTTTAGCATTTCTAAGAAAACACTCAGCAACAGTTCCTGTCATCAGAAGAAGTGCTTATAAAAAAAGGAAGTTCAGAGCAAAAGTGGCAATGAGTCTGAATAAGGACCGAGTGTGAACAAAAGGCATACAAATGAAAACAAGCATTCTAGAAAGAGCAAAACAAACATAGGGAAGAAAAAGGGAAGAGGACACAGTGGTTTTCAAATACAGCCCTTCCGAAAAAGAAAAGCCCAGACCTGACTGATTCTCGGCTGAGATCTACCAGACTTTACAGAAGAATTAGTACCTCTCCTTAGTAAGCTATTCATGAAACTGAAAGGGACGGAACCCTCCCAAACATAACCAAAACTCAACAAAGACACATCAAGAAAACTATAGACAAATATTCCTCATGAACATAATTGCAAAAATCCTTAACAAAATCCTAGCAAACTGCGTTTCAAAAACACATTGAAAATACACCACAATCAAGTGGGCTTCATTCCAGGCATACAAGGCTCATCCAACATACACAAATCAATAAATATAATTCATCACTTAAACAGAATTAAAGAGAAAAGCCATATGATCATCTCTATTGATGCAGAAAAGGCCTTTGACAAAATCCAACACCCATTTAGACTCAAAACTCTGGAGAAGATAAGGATCAAAGGAACTTACCTTAATTTTGTCAAGTCCATTTATGACAAACCCAGAGCCAATATTATACTTAATGGAGAAAATTGAAAAGCAGTCCCACTAAACTAGGAAACAAGACAAAGCTGTCCACTCTTGTCACTCTTATTCAAGTTAGTCCTTGAAACCCTAGCCAGAGCAATCAGATGAGAGAAGGAAATCAAAGGGATTTGAATAGAAAAAAAGAGGAAGTTAAATTATCTCTACTTATTGATGATAGAAACCTGTAGCTAGAAGACAAAAAAAAAAAACTCTCTCAGAAGACATCTAGAGCTTATAAATGAATTCAGCAAAGTGGCAGGATACAAAATCAGCATCCATAAATCAATAAATCAATAGTTTTCCTGTACACCAACAGCAATTCTGCTGAAGAAGAAATCAGGAAATCCGTCTCATTCACAATATCCTCAAAAAGAATAAAATACTTGGGAATTATTCTAATAAAGGAAGTAAAGACTTCTACAACGCAAACTATCGAACACTGAAGAAAGAAACTGAAAACAACCTGAAAAGATGGAAAGACATCCCATGTTCTTGGTTAGGCAGAATCACTATAGTTAAAAAAATCACCATTCTGCTGAAAGCACAATACAGATTCAATGGAATCCCCGTGAAGATACCAATGTCATTCTTCACAGATGTAGAAAAATCAACTCTCAAATTCATTTGAACAATAAGAAACCCAGAATAGCCAGAGCACTACTAAGGGAAAAAAAAAAAAAACCACAAGGTGGAAGGGACTGCAATACCTGAGCTGAAATTATACTATGGAGCTATAGTAACAAAACCAGCATGGTACTGGCATCATAATAGGCAGAAAGCCCAATGGTATAGAAGACACTTAGACTAACCCACAAGTCTTTGACCATCAGATATCTGACAAAGGGAGCACAAATATAGCTTGGAGGAAAGACAGCCTGCTCAATAAATGGTGCTGGACAAAGTGGACAGCCATTCGCAGACGATTGAAATTAGATCCTTACCGCTCACGCTGCGCAAAAATCAAATCAAGATGGATCAAAGAACTAGGAATTAAACCAATTAAACCAGCAACTATACAACTATTAGAAGAAAAAAATAGGATCAACACTCCACCATATTGGTACAGGCACCTTCTTCCTTAACAAACAAGACTCCCATAACACGAGAACTAAAACCAAGAATCAATGAGTGGGATGCCATAAATCTGAAAAGCTTCTGCACAGCTAAGGAATTAGTCAAGTGTCAAGAGAGAACCTACAGAATGGGAGAAAACCATGGCCTGCTACATCTCCAACGGGGAGCTAATATCCAGAATATGCAAAGAACTCAAAAAACTTAACCACCAAAAACACAAACACTCTAATCAATAAATGGGCTATAGAACTAAACAGAAATTTCTCAACAAAGGAAGTTCAAAAAGCCAAAAATGTATGAGAAAGTGTTCTACATCACTAGCAATCAGAGAAAGGCAAATCAAAACTGCACTGAGCTTCTACCACACACCACTTAGAATGGCAAAAATGAATAATAGAAACAACAGATGCTGGAGGGGTTGTGGGGAGAAAAGAACACTAATACACTGTTGGTGGGACTGCAAACTGGTACAGCCACTCTGGAAACCACTGGGGAGACTCCTCAAACAATTGGGGATGAAACTACCATATGACCCAGCTATCCCACTCCTGGGTATTTTCCCAGAACAGCTAGAATCAGCTTATTATAGAGATACAGCTACATCAATGTTTATTGCAGCTCAATTTGCAATAGTGAAATTATGGACCCAACCTAGATTCCCTTCACTGGATGAAGTTTCCGAAAACTGTAGTATATATACAATGGAGTTCTTTATAGCTGTTAGAAAAAATGATATCATAGCTTTTGCAGTAAATGAATGGAAATGGAAAAAATCATGATTAGTGAAACAAGCCAAACCCAGAGACTTGAGGGTTGAATGCTTTCTTTCATATGTGGAAGCCAGAGTAAAACCCAAGATAGGATCTGCCTCATATTTTTCATGTATAGATCCTCATGTTCTTCATATACAAAAAGGGGAAGAAAGGAATCATCATACAAAACAGTCACAAATACATGTACCACCTATACAGAAATTCTCAGCAAATTTTATAGGTGGAAAGTAAGTTTGCCTGGTAGTCAGATTATAGAGACCTTGAAAATTCAGTATAGAAATTTAAACTTAATGAGGTATATGATATGGAGCCAAAAGGTAGGGAAACAAGATTTAGTGAGATTCTAAAAATTACTTGACAGGTTATAACACAGGAATGAAACAAAAGTGCAAATTAGGGGGACAGAAGTGAAAACAGTGGAATGAGCAAGCAGAAGAGACAGTTCAAAATCTTCTTCCAAACTCGAAAACATAAGATACCAAAGGTAGGAACAATAGCACGTGCTAAGGCGCTGACCCATGCTCTCCACGTGCCAACGCATTCGGAGCTCATGGCAATGTTGACGGCAGACACTCTCAGCACTGTTCTCTCAAGAACATATGGTGACTGGAACGTAACTGGCCCCTCACACATTTTTTTTTTAGTTGAATATGGAGTTACAATTGAGGGGGACACATTGTCAAACAATCAAGAACAAATGTATATATACATAGTTATCCAAGACTAATGCCATGTCATGGATGCCCCCGCTTGGGTTCCCCATGTTTGTTTACCCCAGAAGACCCCCTGAGTTAAATGGATATCTTGTGGAGGTCAGAGATCTCCTTCTGAGATGATTCCCCCATATTCCCACCCTCCAGTCTCCAAGATATTCTTCCTAATCCCTCCCCCCCACCCTGTCCCTCACCCTATGCTCCCAAGTATCCTAGGTAGTCTTTCCCCTGTTGCATTAAGAATCATACAATTTGTGGTTATTATTAGCTTAGCCATCTAACATACTGCTTCCCGATGTATTCTAGCTTCCACAGATGAGAGAAACCATTCAGCCCTTTAGTCTCTGAGATTGGGATACATCACTTAGCATAATTCTTTCCATCTCCACCCATTTGACTTCAAAAGCCATAATATCGTCTTCTCTAATGGCCAAGTAGTATTCCATTGTATGTATGTACCAAAGTTTTTGTATCCATTCGTCAAGTGAGGGGCATCTGGGTTGGTTCCATAGTCTAGCTATAGTAAATTGAGCTGCTATAAACATTGATGAAGCCACATCGCTATAATATGCTGATTCTGACTCTTTTGGGAAAATACCCAGGAGTGGGATAGCTGGGTCATAAGGTGGTTCCAGCCCTAATTTTTTAAGGAGTCTCCACACTGCTTTCCAGAGTGGCTGAACCAGTTTGCAGTCCCACCAGCAGCATGACAGCCCTCACACATTTCTTGACAGAACGAAAGAAACATTCCATCAAATAGACACTACTATCATTTAGAGATTCACACAGATACAACCAGAACACAAATCTGTGAGTTTAAATTTCTAACTGAGGAACTTTCCTGATAGTAAAAGTAATTCATTTGAGGTTGAATGGCAAGAATTCAAGTTTACAAGACAACTCCGGAAAGCATGAGACAGATTGTTACTTATGGCCCAGAGCAGAGTCAAGGAAGTCTAGAATTTTAAGTAGTGATAGAAATAATAAAGTCAATTGGAAAATCTGGTTCAATCAGAAAAACATTAAATGTACCAGTATTACCAATATGAAATATCGTTCACTTACTGTGAAATAATTTCAGTCCTCATCTTTTGCCTTCACGTTACAAATAATGCCCATGGCACTGGACAGCTAACAACAGGAAATTGGAATCCACTTCAATAATGACTCAAAATCTTTAAATTTTGTGTAATGTTAGGATTGTCACCCAGATCTCTTTTGGTTCTATTTGCTAAGAATATTTTTTTCAACCTTTCACTTTCAACCCACTGTGTCTTTGAATCTAAAGTGAGTCTTTTGCCACAGACCAATGGAACAGAAAATACACAGAACCCACACAGATGCAGTCATCTGATCCTTGACAAAAGTGCCAAAAAAATATGCAGGAGAAAAGATGACCTTTTTAACAAAGGGTTCTAAGAAAACCGATTTCCATAAGCAGAATGAAAAGTGGATCAGAGACCTAGGAATTAGACCAGAAACTTCCAACAGCTAGAAGAAAACAGGGTCAACATCCCAACACACAGACACAGGCAAAAACTTTCTCTATAGGACTCCTACAGCATGAGAAATGATGCTGAGATTTAATAAATGGATGGCATCAAATTAGAAACTTCTGCACAGCCAAGGAAGGAGAAGTACAGAGAGTCTACAGCATGGGAGAAAATCTTTTCCAGCTACATTTCTAATAGAAGATTATTATCTAGTATACATAAAGAACTCACAAACTTACCACCAAGATAAATAAATAATCCAAATCAATAAGGGAACAAATGAACTAAAAAGGCATTTCTCAAAAAAAAAAAATACAAATGACCAACAAATACATGAAAAAATGTCATCAATAAAAATAAAACACAAGAGCAACAGGAGCCAGGGCTTGGGAGGCAGAGGACGTGAACTATACTGTGAAACCAACTAGACCTACAACACACCCAGACCATCCACAAGAGCAGAACACACACTCTTCAAGTCCAAATGGCACAGGCTCCTCAAATGCATATCCAACATTCTCAAGGACAGACTACATAAGACCTAAAATGCATTTCAACACATGTGAAGACTGGAATAATATAAAATATCTTCTTCAACAATAGAATGGACCCAGGAATTGATAACAAAGGCAAAACTCGAAAACTCACAAGTGTGAGTGTTCATAACAATACTCTCTGGCACAAAAGTGGATCAAAGAAACCACAAGAAAAAAATCAGATCATACTTAATAATGAATGATAATCAAACACAGCAAACAAAAACTCATGTGTAGCAGTAAACGTCTACATTTTTTAAAAATCTCAAATCAATAACCTAACTTTAAGGAAAAAGAAAAACCAAACCAAACTCCAGAGCAGAAGAAAGGAAATAATAAAGATTAGAGCTGAAGTAAACAAAACAGAGAGAAAAATCAACAAAACTAAAAAAACCTCTTTTTTAAAAAAGATCAACACAGGGCTAGAGCGGTGGCTCGGCACTTGCCCAGCATGCCCGAGGACCTGAGTTCAAACCCTAGCACCATGTACACGTACATGTACATAGCTAAGTCTCAGAGCAACGAAAGCCGCATGAAAAACTAAATAAAACTTGTTTCTCTCTGTCTCTCTCTGTCCCTCTCTCTTTTTAAAAAGAAAAGAAAAAAAAGAGAGATCAACACAACTGACAAATCTACAATTAAGACTGACAAGAGAAAAGATACAAACAAGTAAAATGAGAAATGAAAGTGAGGGGAGGGGAAAAGCGCTAGGCAGTGATACTGGCCAAATTATGTGAGCACATCTATATCACGTGCACGCATGCATATGCAACAACAAATCCCATTAGGATGTACACACGTGGCGGGGGGGGGGCCGCGCGAAAGTGAGGACATCACTACTAATAACCTACAGAAATAAAAAGATCCATTCCACTACAAACTGGAAACCCACAGATTACATAACCAAGATGAAAAGGACAATTTTCTGAAAACACACAAATTTCCACAGAATAAACAGAAAATCTAAAAAGATTAAACAAGTAATGAAAAATCTCCCAAAAAAGCAGAGTCCAGGACCATATGACCTCACTAATCAGTTCTACCAAACATTTAACAAATTAACACCAACCCTTAAGCTTTCCAATAAACAAAGGAGAGACTAATTCCTAACTCAGTTTATGAAGTCAGTGTACCCTGACACCAAAGACAAAGATACCAGAAGAACATCCCTCATGAAAACAGATGCAAAAATCTTCAAACAAAATCTAGCACCACACTGAAAGGGACTGTACCGCATGTGCAAATGGAATTTATCTGAGGAAGGACGGTGGTTCAACATACAAAACCCCCATGACCGCCTCTACTGATGCAGAAACACAAACCAAAACCAGGAGGTGGTTGTAGATAGGAACTTCCTCAAAATGATCGAGGGCGTTCACGAAAAGCCTACAACAAACCCATTCAATGATTAAGACTGAAAAAATTCCCCTAAAATCGGATCATAAACAAGAGACAAATGTCTCCTTTCACCACTTACTCTCTGCTCTTTCAAAAGTGTGAAGTTCTAATCAGAGAAATCAGACAAGAAAAAGAAAAGGCATCCAAACTGGAACACTATGTCTTTTCAGACAATATGATTCTACAAGAAGAAATTGTGAAAAGTGCACGCGCGCACACGCGCGCACACACACACACACACACACACACACTACTAGAGCTAATATACGAATTCAGCAAAGCTGCAGTGTGAACAACCAAATCTAACAAAGAAAAATCCCTGTTTAATTTCTATATATCAGCAGTGAACAATCCCAAAATTCCATCTGTGTAGCATCCAAAAGAATATAATACCTAGGAACGAAAGACTTGCTATCGTGAACACCACAAAACATTACCAAGTGAAATTAAAACACTGAAAAGGCAATTTTTAGCTTTAAGTAGGGTTATTAAGAAAGTGAAAAGACAACCTGTTTTTACAAATTATGTATCTAATAAAGAATACTTACTCAAACTATATAAAGGACTCTATAGCTTAATTTAAAAATGGACCAAAGACTTAGACATTTCTGCAAACAAGATATACAAATGGCCACACAGATGAAATCGTACTCAACATTATTAATAGGATGGAAATGTGAACTGAGAACATGAGATGCTATTTCACATACACGAGGATGGCTATAATTTTGTAAAAATGGAAAGTAAGTATTGACAAGGATGTGAAGAGAAACAGGAAACCTTGCACACTGAAGACAGGAATGTAAAAGGGTTTGGATGCTATGGCAGTTTGGCAAGTCTGCAGAAAGTTAAGTAAAGAGCTACTATATGACCCAGCAAACCAATTTCTTGATATATACTCCGAAGAGCTAAAAATAGGCACTCAAATACATGTACACGTACGTTCACAGCAGCACTACTCACAGTAACCACGTTAGAAACAGCCCAAATGTCCTTCAGCAGATGAATGGAAAAACAAACCATGGTAGACATAAAATGGAATACTATTCAGATATAAAAGGGAATGTGGTTCTGCTACAGGCTAAATGGAATGAACCTCAAAAACATTACGCTAAATGAAGCCACACAAAGTTCACACATCATGATTCCATTTATATGAAATATCCAGAGTAGTAAAAATCACAGAGTGCAGACTAGTTGTTGTCAGAATGGTGAGTAGGAGAATTCAATAATTAAACGTCAGACAGAGACAGCAGTAGCCATAGACTGTGAATCACTACATGCCAACTGATTGTTCATTTTAAAATTGTTAGTTTTATTATGGTAATTTAACCTCAATGAAATGCAAGCATATAGTTAGTATAGACATTTTTAAATGTGTTAAATGTTTTTACATAGGAAAAATCTGGTTTCATAGCCTATTTTATACCCTCTACCTAGTCAATGTAAAAGTATTCTAAACTATTTCCTAAAACCTAAATTTCTAAATCACAAATTATCCTCTAAAAAAGTTGAAAAATTAATAACTGCCTTTAACAGTCATTTCTTTATTTCAATTTTATGCTTACAACCAATCTGACAGTGACAAATCATGTTAAAAGTGAAAGATGAGATTTAATTAAGATGTCAAAAAAGAAACTTTAGATTTTATCCAAGTTTAAACTTCAGTACTGAAAATATAAAGAACATAAACAGATATGTTCTGCAAATGACATTTCACACCAAAGGGCTTGGGCTATTTCTTACCTCACTATCTAAGAAATCAGAAAGGAGTTTCAAAACATTTTTAGCTGTAGCAGTCTCTTCAACTTCTGATGATTCTTGCTCATCATCACAGTTTATTCCTGCACCTTCACGTTGAAGGGTATTGACTTTTTTAGTCTTAAATGGTTCAATCCCAAACGTCATCAGTTGATCAAAGACTGCCTTTAAAGCACTTATTTTTATTGTGACATCATCAATTTGCAAAACCTAAAATGAAACATCCCCCACCAAAACAATTCAGTACAAAGATTTATTTACCCTTAATAAGATTATTTTCAGCAAATTTCAGTCAAATTATCAAATATACAGAAAATAACTTTTCAGGAGCATAATTAAAATTTCAACTTAAAATACACATTCATTGTTGTACCACAACAATTAGAAATATATTCCTTAATAAAAAGTTAATCTTTACAGTTAAAAACATCTGGAATTAAAGTCTGGCTGAGTAGATTGCCATTTCCATCATAAAACAAGAACAATATCAGCAATGCTTTCATCACTTTTTAAGATACATAAAAACCGTTTAAATAAAATTGTTCCAATCCATCCATCAAGAGAAAAACTTTACATTCCAAACAATGAAAAACATTTGTTAGAACATCAGTACTCTTCTAGGTTATCAAATATCATTAAAAAAAAATTTTCTCTTATAAGCTCAATAAATTCAGGTTTCATAAATAGTGAATTGTTCTCAACTGAATTCTTCCATAAAAGGAAGTGAATGTATAACAACCAGTAGTTTATATGTCTATCTTGAGTTAAAAAATACAAACCAAATTTCAAAGCAAGAAAGAGAGCTCAATGTTTCTATTATGAAAGGTAAATAAATATATTCTTAGAATACAATTAAATTTGATTAATAAAAAATAACTTAGGCATTGAAATGAATTAAAAAACACCTATAATAATGTAGATCAAACTATTAAAATCAGAAAAAAACAGCTTAAATTTTCAAAACTTTGAAGGAAACTACATAAAGTTTTTTGTGGTTTTTTTTTTTTTTTTTTAAGTATCAGGGACTTAGACACTGATCCACGTCCCCAGCCCTTTTCATTTTTTATTTTGAGACTGAGTCCACTGAGTTGCTTAGGGCCTCAGTTGCAGAGGCTGGCTTTGAACTCATGAGCCTCCTGGCTTAGCCTCCCCAGCCACTGAGATTACTGGCTTGTCCCACCGTGCCTGGCAGAAACTACATATTTTCTAAGTAAAAGACCTATAAATCTGTTAAATCCTGATAACAGTATGCTGTAATGAGTGCTCTCTATAAATCCCCCAAATACCACTATCTCAGCAGCAACTTGGCTTTCCTGACTCTTAAAGATGCCCCTTGGTGCGTAGCAATAGTCCAGGTGGATCCTGACATAAGATTTTAAAATGAAATAGTGTCCCTCTTCTGCCTTTTTAACAAGGATTCATATATTTCTTACATCAAATTTTATTGCTAAAATTTAACAAGAAGGATTGAATTCATTTCCCCAAAAATATAATATCTTCCAATGATAACCTTGAAAATACTTTTAGAAAGACACTAATTGAATCTATTCAGTGGTTAGCTTTTTTAATCATGGACCTCTTTGAGGAATCCAATAGTTAAAAAAGCACACTCCAGAATATACAAAATATACGCAAAATTTCACATAGAAATTTTTTCTGCACTTAAATCTGATATTATTCACAATTATTTTTAAATTAATAATTTTTTCAGGGGCTGGATGGCTCAGCGGTACAGCGCTTGCCTGGAGTGCACGAGTACGTGGGTTGAAACCCCAACACCACATACACAGTGAAATCTTGGAGCAATGAAGGCCACATGGGAGACTGAATGGACTTGATTCTCTCTCACTGTCCCTCTCTCTTTAAAAAAAAAAAAAATTCAGACAAACATTAACAGCTAGTCCCTAACAAAAGTTTAGACGGAAGTTGTTTAAACTAATCAAAAAAGTATACTTTAATTCTTGAAGACTATAATTCCATGACAAGCTTGTTATCGTCTTGTTTGATTTGAAAAATCTGTCAAAATTATGAAAGGGTCTTAATAACATCTTTCACACCAGACTGATTATGAATTCGTGATCACTAAATGCAATTACATAGGAAGAAACAATATCAAGACTATTAGTCATCTCTGTCCCAAAGAGGATACTGAGTAACTCTAGAATGATCCAGGGATCTCTTCATCATTACACTCCCATTCCATTTCTTCTGTCTGAAATGTCCAAGGAATTTATTACTGATGTTAAACCAGGAACAATGAAAAGGATTACAATTCCATATTTCAGCTTAAAGGTCAAGTGAATTTACATGTTCTCTGAAAGCAGTGTTATGGCATTTCCTTCGCTGCAGCTCTAGGAACTTTACATAATCATTTACCTCTAATCTCCTCTACCAGTTCCAACTTGACTAGAAGTTATAACTTTTTTTTTAAAGAGAGAGTGAGAAAGAGAATCAATTTTATTTATTTTTTCATATGGCCTTTGTTTCTTTGACACTTAGTTGTACATGTGGTGCTGGGGCTAGAACCCAGGTCCGTGAACATTCCAGGCAAGCGCTCCAACTGCTGAGCCACCGCTCCAGCCCTAGAAGTTAGAATTTTTTAAGCATAAATTGTAAGAGCACAAAGGGCATCTTAATGAATGTTTTCCCTTATTTTTAGGAAACTAACTACTTAATAAGCTAGACATAAATACTTCCCTACCAGATTTTCTAATAAGATTTTTCTTTCACTTAATAAACAAAAAGGTAATGACCAACAGTCAGACTAGTATTTCTAGGCCCATCTAGAATGCCAGAAAATGGTAGTTTAAAACTTACTGTTCTAATTATAGTCTACCCTGTGTCTCATCCAAGATTCTGAATCCATTAGTTCAACAATATATAAGAAAAAACGATACAGACTTTGTCATTATTCTCTAAAAAATACAGTATTAAAAATATTCAAATAGCATTTACGTTGTATTTGCTATTATAAGTAATATAGGGATGATGGGATGGTTATATGCAAATACTTCACTATCGTATCAGGGACTTGATTGAGCATCTGCTTATTTGGTTACCCGGAAGGGTCCTGGAACCAATCCCCCATGGATACCGAAGGATGACTGTATTAGGCAAAACTCCTTTGAAAATGTAAGATTTTATTTCCTAGACAATAAATCCAATACTTAAAACCAATAAATATCACAACAACCAAAACACCCCACAAAAATTACTAGCAGAACCACTGATGTCAATACAACACACGGATATTCATTTCTCATGTTAGAACGAATTTGGATGTGTGGCCACGAAGTAGATAAGGATTCACTTGGACAAAGGACCCAGATCTTTATTCCGGTTTTAAAAAGAAGCTTTGCCATTTTAAAGATAATATTGATAATCCACTTTCCCACGGGGGCTGACAACCACAGAAATTTTTGAGTGATACTAACAGAAAGGGATGATGTACATAGCCGAGGCACCAGGAATGTCATCACTGCACATTAGAATTCACTCATTAGCTGTCAATTCCTCTGTAATCTTTCAGGAAATAAAAACAAAACACTGGAATGCTTGAGTATTATTTTTTAACCAACATACAGCTTTGTTTTCCTTCCTTCGATACAAAGTCGTAAGTCAGTTTGACCATAAGGAAACAGGGTTTTATGTTTTAGGGAAATTTCTTTGTTGAGTTTAGCCTTTTAAAATCTTTCCACGAAAACCAGGTCCATATTATAACATGATATTTCAAGAGCACACCAAGCTCTCTTTTGCTACCTTTATTTAACGGTTCAAAAACAATGTACATCAGAATTTCTCATGGCTTTTTTATCCATGGAGGTTGAGAGATATATTTTTTAAGTTGAGCCAGGCCCACATGTTAAAGACAGATACTCAAAATCAAGGAATTTGAAAGTTAATTAGATTTCACTGGTACACTTGATTCTATCCCTTCTTGCCTACTCAAAAACATCACTCCAGCAGCTATCCCCAATCCTGTATTATCAATTTTTTCCTTTCAACTGAGTTATTCTTTTCAGTTTACAACATGCTCTAAGTTTCCCCTCTTAAAACAAATTAAAACCAAAAATGCTCCTTATTTCTCCCAGACCTTCTCCTGCTACCATCCTATTTCTGTTACACCTAACAGGAAAAACAAACAAAAACCTAAAGGAGACTCAAATTTCTCTCCCATTATTCTTGCTTCTGCAGTCAGGTTTGCCCTCCACATAAATTACTGTCAGGAAAGTCACTGAACATTTCTTTACTTGCTAGAAATGGTCAACCATGAATCCTCATCACCTGTTAGCTGCAAAGCAGCAGCGGAGTAGGTCTCTCAGTAAAATCGTGTCTTTACTTGCCTTCTAAGACATCACCTTCTCCCTGTACCATCTACTTCACCGTGGTCTCTCCTGATTTCTCTTTATTCCCCTGTCTTTAAATGTTGCCTAAGCCCTAGTGTACTCAAGGTTGAGGTCTCTTCTCAAAGTACACTCACTCCTCAGGTAACATGCAATCTCTAGGCACTGGATGCTATCAGACACCATGAATAGAAGAGACTTCCAGACTCACTGGCCATTCTGGAAGCTCCTTTACTCGGAACTCACAATTTAAATGCATATTCAGTATATTCACTTGAATCTCAAACTCCAAATTTAATCATTTCTAATACAGAACTCTTTTGTTTCATTCCCTGGTTCTCAGGCCTTCAGACTTGGACTGCCATACTACAGCACCCAGGGGCTCTAGTTTGCAGACTGCCAGTCACAGGGCTCTGTAGCCTCCATAATCATGTAAACCAGTTCCCCTAGTACGTATCCTATTGGTTCTATATCTTTGGAGAACCCTAGCTAATATACCACCCTTCTCACAATCCAAATAACCATATACTGAATACCTCCTTATTAGTACGCCTGCTTCTGTAGTGTACCTCTGTACTTAATTCTAAGGATATGGAAACTATGGCCCCCGGGTCAAGTTCAACTGTCTACAAACATACTCATTCATTTATGTACCATCCATTACTGCCTCCCTACTACAAAAGAAGAGATGAGTGGCTGAAACAGAACTTTAGGTTCAAACAGTGTAAACTACTTACTCTCTGGCCCTTTACAGCAGAGGTGTGCAACCCTTCCCTGGTCTACATCAACACCACACCCAGTCAGATCACATACTGTATTCAGAGCCCTCTAATTCCCTCACACTTAATTCACAGTGGAAGCTGACATCTTTATAGTCTATATATCCCTGGAAGAGACAGACATCCTAAAACACTTTTTCCTTCCTAGCTATATGACCTCCTATTCCTCAGACATGCTAATAAGCAAAGTCCTACTCAGACATCTTCATGGTTCACTATTCCAACTTCACTTTGGTACAGGCCTCAATTTGTTAGTGAGGCCTTCCTCAACTAAGCAGTCCCTGTTCCTGTTCTCAGTCTTTATTCCCTTTCTCTACTTTATTTTTCTTCATCTGACATCCTACATACTTGTTTATTGTTCAATGTGAGTTTCACTTTCTAGAGTATAAGCTCTATTAACACAATTTTTATCTTTGTTTTTCTCACCACCTATCTACCGTATTCTTTTCTAAGCCCAGAACAGTGCAGGCAAAGTACTTAGTATTCACTCAATAAATATTTGATATGTGATCACCTTAAATTGACATTACATTATTTTTCTACAAAGATGCTTCCATTGGGGGGGGGGGATCAAAAGACAAAAAGTGAGTCCCTAAACATTATCAAAAACCATCATCAATAATCTTCAGAATGAATTAAATATTAGCATGACCATCATAGAGTATTTCAGGAAATTCAATTAAGATTCTGTTGCAAAATAAATCCTACCTGTAATAGTAACACAAAGTGTTTACTTGCAAAATCCTGATTCTGCAGTCCACAGCATCCCAAGCATAAAACAGCCAGATTTCTTATTATAGGATGGATACTTATTATTCCAGGAAGAATCTAAAATGAATTAGAAATTAAAATAATTTTGACCAAGAAAAGAAGTTTACAATAACATATTAAAATCATGGATGGACACTTATTATTCCAGGAAGAATCTAAAATGAATTGGAAACCAAAATAATTTTGACCAAGGCAAGAAGTTTATATATTAAAATCATGGTCAAAATGTTAATTTCCATGATTTAATCTACTACATTGTCATATTGCTTATTAACTAAATGAAGTCATTGTTCAGTTAAGAAAAAAGGCAAATACTAAACTGCAACAGCAGGTCACTGATTTTCCTGAAACATAGATAATCATGAGACATCTCCACTCCACCTGCTAAAACTGACTCAATGGATTCCCAAAGCTCCCGGAACAAGACAAAAGTCCTTAGCATGACATATACCACCCCTCACTGTGTCATCTTTCCCCGTCCCATCTTATATAATGCTACCCCGTGTTCTTAGTTTATTCAAATGGTATGATTTTTTTGTTTTAGCAGTACTGGGGATCAAACCCAGGGTCCACACATACTAGATAAGTGCTCTGCTACTGAGCTACATTGCCAGCCCTTCTTATTTTGATTCAAGGTCTTGCTAACTTGCACAGGATGGCAACTTGCAATCCTCCTGCCTCAGTCTCCCAAGTAGCTGAGATCCACACCATATCCAGCTCAATTGATCTCATTTCCATGACTCCTACTTCAGAAATACAATGCAAGCTACAAATGGAAACCCATTGTCATTTTAGTCATTCTAATAGCCATATTAAAGTAAAAAGAAACAGGTAAAGCAAATTTTTTATTTTAATCTAACTTATTTACATTTAATCTAATATAATCAAAATATTGATCCTATAACGTGATCAATACAAAACATTATTAATGAAATTAACTTATATTCTACTGTTTGCACTAAGTCTTTGAAAGCCAAGTTCTTAAAAAATTCTTTTAGGACATCTCAATTTGAACTACGTTTTAATGACCACATGCAGCTAGGAGCTACTGCATCAAACATTCTTCCCTCCCTTTTTCACATATGTATCTACTCCAATTATAGTCACTTTCCATGAACAGGTAAAATACCACTACTGTAAGTCCACTTAGCCCTTCTTCGTAGCACTTACCAAAAAGCAGTAGTGTCCACTAATTTGTTTTATTTAACTGATATTCCCAGCGCTTGACCAGAAGAAACAATGGCAGTTTCTATGGATACCATGTATACGTTATACTTTATTACTATAAGCACTCAATAAATAGATACTAAGTGAATAAACTATGACATTTTATATAAAGCATGCAAATTTATAAATATAATTCTTTGTTCAAATATCATTATATTCCTTTATTCATCTCTTTCAATCTTAAGCCATAGATTGTTTGTATAAAATCATATATAAAAATCGGAAAGGACGCGTATTAGGTGAAGAAAAGATACAAAATTCAATGGTCATAATAGTACAATACATATAAATACACATACACACACTACTCCAATTGCATAGTTAGTTGTATCACATATATAACCATTCTTTCATAATAGGACCAGACATAAAAATACCAAAGCAGAATTTAAAATTTAAAAGGCATTTTTTTCACTAAAGATATTGCCTCTCTAAAAATAAAACTAAATTCCAATGATTAAAGTAGTCTACTTTTTAATCAGAAGCTCTAGACAACAATCTAGAGCATTTAGAAACTCATGATAACCTAAGAAATTACATTTTGGATCACAATGACTGGCTATTTCTCACTAATCCCAAATGAAACTAATTTTGGGAGAATCCTTAAGAGCTTGGGCATATTTACAATTTGTTTTGGATGAGAAATGCCATCAAAAAAAGAAAGGAAAGGGGCTGGAGCGGTGGCTTGGCAGTTATGGTACTTGCACTGCATGCACAAGAACACGCGTTCAAACCCCAGCACCACGTACACAATGAAGTCTCTGAGCGACGAGGGCCACATGAAAAACTAAATTTTAAAAAAAAAAGTGTCTCTCTCTCTCTCTTTTTTTTTAGAGGGCTGAGGACCGAACTTGGGGCCTTGCGCATGCTAGGCAAGTGCTCTGCCACTGAGCTAAATCCCCAACCTGTCCCTCTCTCTTTAGAAAAAAAAGAAAAAGAAAAAAAAGAAAAGAAAGAAAGAAAGGAAGGAAGGAAATTTAAAAAAAGAGAGTGAAGGACCTGCAGTATTTAACACAGTGCCCTGTAGCCACATTTGGCTACTGAACACTTGAAGTGCAACTAATCCATCTTGAAATGTGCTAGAAGACTTAGGGTGAAAAACAACGTAGAGCATCTCAGCAGTTTTAACACTGAGTAAATTACAAAATAGCACTTCAGATATAAATATATTTGTGTATATCTAATATATCTTAATATATTAAAATTAACTTTACCCATTTCTTTTGCCTTTCTTTAAATGTGACAACCAGAAAATTCAAAATTCACATAAGTTTCCCATAATATTTCTATCATAAAATGCTGTTTTAGAGTTTTGTAGTACTTTTGTCCTGATGTCAATACAATGGAGACTACTACCTATAAAGGGTTACTTTAAAATCCTTTAATTCTAGTAACAAACAGCACAGCAAGTTAGCACACACCTACAGTCCCAGCCACGTGGAAGGCTGAGGCAGAACTGCTTGAGCCTAGAAATTCAAGGCCAACCTGGGCAACAGAGCAAGACTCATCTCAAAAAAAAAAAAAAAAAAAAAAACATAACATAAAATTAATAGTAAATGAAGTAAAGGAACTCCTTTCATAGGAATCACATTATAATCTTCTCAGTCTTTCTCTACAGCAAGAGTCTAGCATCGAAAATATTCCTGATATGATTGGTATCTCCTCTTCTTACTCAAAGAATAAAGACATTTTGCATCTCTTTGCAGTATGAAAATTTTTTTCACACCTTTTAAAAGAGTAATCATTATGTCTTCGGTCTTTTTCTCATTACCTTATTTAATCCTCACAATATGAAATAGCCACTATATATATATTTTTTTACCATTTGCTTATCAGATGTTTAAAATAGTGAACTTTCATTTTTTGAACCCTAATGAATACATTACTTACAAAAGGAGAGCTAAAGCAAATCTTTAAAGGCCACCCACATACCAAAGATTCAATGATTCCATTCATGGTTGCACCTATACCTGCTGAAACAGACATCTGCTTCAAGAGTTCATAGCACAAAATGAGACACTTCTGTAGTGTTTCAGCATCGTTCTAAAAGGAAAGACAAAATACTCAGCATTACCAAGAATGTCTTGCCTGTTCCTGAAATGTTTACTTTCTCAGGATTCTGCCTAGGGAATTTGTCATTCTACACATGTTCCAGGGTGGTTTTAACCACCTCCATCTGTCATCGATGAGCTAGCCCAAGTAGGTTCTAAGTTTCAGATTCATACTTGCTACATTGGTTCTTGCATGTTCCACAGGCTCCTCAAACTCAACATACACAAAAAGGAACTCAATTATTACCCAATTCTCTCCTCCTGCTGCACACTTTCTTCATAACATCACCATTATCTATGCAGCTGTCCAAACTAAAAAACCTAAAACAGTCTCCCAACTATTACACCTGTCCTAGGCATTGGCAGTCTATAATCCATTCCTGAATAACAGTGATCTTTCTAACACAGTGTTATGGTTTCAATGAAAGGTGTCCCCCAAAAACTTGTGTCTGACTATGCAAACGCTGAGGTGAAATGGCTGGATTACTAAGAGCCTTAACCCAATCCGTGAGTTCATCCCCTAACTGGCAACTGTGGGCTGGTAGGGTGTGGCTGAAGGAGGCTCGTTGGGGGCGTGCCTTTGCAGTATATATTTTGCATCATGGAGTTCTTTCTCTCTCTGCTCCCTGGAGCCATGCCTTCTGCCACAACGTTCTGCCTCACCACAAGCCCTCCCCAGGAGCTGACCTTCTATGGATCAAGACCTTTGAAACCATGAGCCTCTAAATGAACTTTTCCTCCTTAAAACTGTACTTGTCAGATCCTTCAGTCACACAAATGGAAAAGCTGACTAAAACAGACAGAATACTCATCCGACCACTTAAAATACTTGAGTAAGGCAGAAATCCCTCAATATCATAAAGATAAAGCTTTACAGGACTTGGTCCTCAATTTTCCTCCAGAATTCTCTCTTATTTCTCTCCCCTCAATTCTCTAGGCATGTCAACCTGAAGTTTTAAAACAAAACAGGTACTCTTAACCTCCAGGCCATCACACATTATTCCATCCATCCACAACATTCCTTTAAAGGACTCATCAAGGAGATACCATAATACCTTGATAGTACAAATGTATCTACTCCATAGTTTTGAATTCTGCCTCTACCATTTACCATCAGTATGAGTTTGGGCAAATAACTTAATCTTTCAAAATGAACATAATAATAGCACCAACTTCACAGGGTGACAGCATTATCAAATGTAGATTCACATATATGAAGTCCTTGAAAAAGTGATTAACAGAAAAAAAATTCTTTAAGTGTTTACTTAATATATTTATTCGAATCTCTGGTTAAAACACTTGTTGCTCTGGGAAAATCAACAACCTGGATTAGATATCTCTCCATAAAACCTATATTTTCCTGATCACAGCATCTATTATGAGATGCCCTAATTGTCCTATAATACAGACTTAAATGGTCAAAATCAAGATAAAGAGATATTAATCATGACAGACCACTTTTGCTAAGATTTTCCTAGTTTGGACTTGCAGTTTGTCATTTTTCAGGTTATATTTCAGATTTGCTTTAAATTTGCTTCACAAGTTTAATGGCCCATGATCCATAAACTTTACAAATAAAAAAAAATAAGCTACTAGCTATGAAAATAAATTCAATCATTCCTACTGACATGTGAAGTGTTGGAATGAGGAAGTCCATGGCCAGAGAGGTCAAGGATATAACATAGCTTATGAAATCCTCTTTTATAGTAAACTCCATGCAGCATGCTCCTTATGAGAGCAGTATAACTAGTACTCTCTAAACCAAAAGTACAATAGTAAATGTTCATTCACTACAAAGACAAGATCCTAAAAAATCTGAATTAAGTTAGAATCAAACATATTAAATGATATCAATTTATCTTATGTTAAAGTAAGTTTCTGGAAAGAAATAATCCATTTTAAAGATGAATTTACCAACTTGGTTTTTAAAAAACTGCTAAAAAGTTTTAAATATTATTAGACATCAAGATTAGTATTCCATTAAAAATAACAACGCTCCTTAATTTTACTAAAAACATTAAGAATAATTATACTTTAAAAAAATAGGTGTTATGGCTAATTCCACCACATAGATGGCTGAGGTAGGAAGATCTAAAGTTTCAGGCCAGCCTGGGTAACTTAAGGAGACACTGTCTCAATGAAAAAAATAAAAAGGGATGTAGCCCACTGGTAAAGTGCCTTGGTTCAATCACCAGTACCAGCAAAAAACAAAACAAAACAAAAAAAAGAGTAATTAACATTATAAAAAACACTCTCACAATAATATCTATACCACAAAAATGCTTTCCTAGCAGTAGGAAGGTCATGGGTCATCTACAAGTCAGACAAAGATGGATGCATTTTCCTTTCTAAAAGGCATTTTTAAACCATGTGGTGAGAGTTAAGTAAATAAATCAAACTCAGAAGTAAACCAAGGAAGAAAGACTTCAGTTTCCAGGGATTAGCGGAACAAGGGAACAAATAAAGTCCTAGCTACAATAATTAAAAGTAACTAAGGCTTTTCAAAGTCCAAAATTAGGAACAAGAGGAACAAAAAAATTTTCACCATTTAGTTCATATTGCTACTACAAGTTTCTCCAAACTGAATATATTCTGCAAGTTTTATGAGTCAAAGAAAATAAGATTTAGTTGAGATAATCAATAACACCTGAGATTTAGAAAAAATTATTTATACCTTCTCTATGTGAACTTCTTTAATTTCAAGTTGCTCTGTCTCTTTCAACAGGTTTATTTTGGCATCTTCTAATGCTTTTATTTCTTCTTTTAATTTTGATGCCTGATTAAAATCTTGTAAGGTAATGCAATTGTCCAAAGCTTCTTTTGCTTCAATAAGTTTAACTTTTATTTCAGCCATCTAGAAAAAAATAAAGCTTAATCATGTCAACACGAAACAAAAATCATTTATATGAAAATCTATAGAAAACTTAAGAGTATTAATATCTTAATGACCCAGAAATTAAGCAATCAGACTTAACAAAGTTATAATCTTCCTGAAACAAAGATCAGCAAATCTCCAGACTGACAAAATCTGACAACACTGTAGATAACCTCATAGCTTGAATATGTAATCAATAATTTGACTTTGGGAGAACAGTATCACAAAACCATACTGCAAGAGGAAATAGACTTACACAACATTATTCAAGCACTTCTTTGATTTAGAAGAGACTGACCTTCACTTCTTTCTTTCTTGCTTCAGATGGATCAACATTAACACCATCCATTATAATCGGTGCCCGGATCTCTGAGATAATTTCTGTCACCTGAGAAGTTATAATTCAGAGTACAAGGTTTATATACCAGCAAATGATGTCAGACTGCTACATAAAACTCTACATATTATCTGCCATTCACTGAAAAACAGAGCAAAATATATAGGTAAAAGCAGCACACATACTGCTTCATAGATAATTAAAGAAAAAAAAACAATATATCTGACTAAAAACTAAAGTTCTTTGAAAGAAAATAGGTATACAGATGTTGAAGATAACCTTCATATGGCATTTGTAAAACAGAAACGATGATTTATGAAGCCTACGATTAGAACTATAAACTAAAATTCTCTGCCTAAAATCTTTGACTCCTCTCTGATTCGGCACTGTGAGACTTAAATACAGAAATGTAGAATATTCTTTTATTCTTCCATTATGTACACGATACATAAACAATGACAGCATAGAAAAGGAGCCATCTGGACACTGGAGTTGGCTGATTGAGGAAAAGACCATCTCCCAAATCAAAGTACTACAGTAGATGCTAGATAACCATTAACAGAGAACGTTGTAGAAGGAATAGAAGAAATGGGAAGAGAGATCTCTGAATTAACCTGCAACTTAAAATACATGATTATATGAAAAGAATAACAGAGATCTATCCCTTGTGGCTAGCCCAGAAAAAGAAAAGCACTTTTGGAAACAGCATTATAGATGAAATTTATTTCTGTATTTACCAAGTGTTTTGTGAATGGTATCTCATTGAACCAAAAAAAGGCAAATGTCATTATTATTTTGCAGTTGAGTAAAAAAACCTAAGTAAGTTGCCCAAAGGCACAAAATCAGCAAGTATCAGAGGAGTTTGAACAAAGGTATGTGTGACTGGAGCCAACTCTCAGAACTCTAGTGCCCAGTGCCTCATAGAAAAATATCATCCTAGTGGTAACCTGCTCTGAAACTTGTTCCACTTCGAACTGATTCAACATAGTAATAGACACACCAAGAGCAGGAAGATATTTTAAGAGTGTGTGTGTGTGTGAGAGAGAGAGAGAGAGAGAGAGAATGAATATGAAAGAGACATAGATATTTGAAATTTTTTTTTTTAAGAGAGAGGGACAGTGAGAGAGAATCAATTTAATCTAATTTTTCATTTGGCCTTTGTTGCTCCAACACTTCCTTGTGTATATGGTGCTGGTGTTCGAATCCACATCCTCGCACATGCCAGGCAAACGCTGTAACCACTGAGCCACCATTCTAGCGCCTGGACTTCAAATTTTTAAAAACTTGTTAGACAAAAAATTAAAAAAAGTTCTAAAAAGAAATTAAAAGTCTTCACAGTCATTAAGCAAAACCTCTTATCTTTATCAACAATGAGGAAAAATACTTACGATTTGTATTCTCTTATTATCACCTATTATGATATGAAGCAGTCTCTCCACAAGGAAAGAAACTAGGGATATAGGAGTTGTGGGTAGAGTAAGAATCTCCTGCAAGATAGCCACCAGCCGTTTCCTAAAATCAAACAGAAGAATTTTAATTTAAATACCACTATAACAGAAAAATTTTATCTCTAACATTTCATTCGCTCTGCAGACTGACTTACATATACCTCGGTTTTTTTCACTACTGTTTATCACTATCAGTACAAAAATCCGTATGTACAGACTTGGTAAAAAAAAAAATTCATATTCTGCAAACAAAGTTTATAAACCACCTTATGATTTTTAATAAATCAAAATAAAAATGACAATATACCAGAGGTAACTCAAACTCTTTAGAAAATAGTACTACTAGCCCTCTGAAATAAATACAAATAGAATTTTTTTTTTGCTAAAAGCTGAAATCACGCTGATTTAGTTTGAACAAAGTGACCTGGGTTTATTTATGTACACACACACACACCCTTCCCTTCCTGAATCACATAATGATGTCTTAGTTAATAACAGACCACATATATAATGGTCCTAGCAGATCATAACAGAACTGAAAACAAATGCCTAATGACACAGTAGTCATAGTAATATAGTTCAATGCATTACTCTGGTGATGCTATTGTGAAAAAGAAACCTATTGCATTGCTGCTCATATAAAAACATAGTATATGCAGTTACAGTACGTAAAACTTGATAATGAGTATGCTTTGGTTTATGTGTTTACCATACCTGTCATTATTTTAGAGTATACTTAAACTTATTAAAAGAAAAGTTTACTACTATAAAACAGTATGCCATTTCATGTTATGCTGGTAGCAGCCTCATGTCTCATGTTTATTATAGTCTCTTTATTACACCAAGAGGCCATATCACATGACTGACTGACACCATCTTTGTCTCTGTACATACACAACATGATGTGTGCACACCAACAATATCTAACAACACATTTCTCAGAATGTTTTCTTTTGTTAAGTAACACATGACTGTGTGTGTGTATACATATAAATGTATGGAAATGTACACAAAAGAAAACTAAAAACTTTTTATAGCACTTTAGAGAACTATGGTATACTATAATAAGACCATATTTGAGCATAGGAAATTAGAAGAGTAAATTGGAATAAGCATTAACATTTAAGACATACCTTCCTCCTTCTTCATTGGTATCCAAAGATTTGATAATCAGAATCAACTGCTGAGCTATGAACTCTTTTGTCATCAAATTTCCAATGTAGGAAAAATCACCTCTCTGTTCTTCAGTAACTATTGGAATGCTCTGGATAAAACTAAAACAAGCAGAATTAATAAAGTAGCAACTATTAAAAAACACCAAGGAGAAGTTGATTCCCACCTTTAGGACCAAAAAGATTTTTCTCCATTAATATTAGACCAAATACACAGAGTTTATATCCATTTAATAATAATTTGGACTACAGTAAATTGTTATTGTAATGAATTTTGCAAACTTTTGATGGAGCTAAAGAATTAGAAAATGTATTTTCACTAACAATCAAATTCTCTACCAAAAATATTCAAGTTCTGAATCTCTTGTCCAAAGCTCCAATTAGTCATAAAGATAGTCTTTCTTTTTTTTTTTTTTTTAAAGAGAGAGGGACAGTGAGAGAGACAGAAAGAGAGGAACAACTTTATTTAGTTTTTCACATGGCCTTAGTTGCTCCAACACTCAGTTGTGGTGGTGCTGGGGTTTGAACCCGGGTCCTCATGCTTGCCAGGCAAGCACAGAAACCGCTGAGCCACCGCTCCAGCCCCAAGATAGTCTTTCTTTATCATGCCTAATTAACAATTACTCTTTTCTTTAAAATAATAGTAGCAATAATAGTAATTACAAAAGTAATCCAAGAAATCAATTTTTAAAAAATTTTTAAATGAACAATTTTTTTTAAAAGAGGAAGGGAGGCAGAGAATCAATTTTGTTTATTTTTTATCTAGCCTTTGCTTCTCTGACTCTTAGTTCTGTATGTGGTGCTTGGGTTTGAACTCTGGATCTTGCTCATGCCAGGCAAGCGCTCCAACCACTGAGCCACCACTCCAGCCCTAAATTGACCATTTCATAAGTTTATATTAGCCTTTCTTAGGGTCCTATTTCATCTCTGTAGTGTTGTTTCAGTGTACTACTAAACAAGCACCATTAACTACTTCTATCCTTATCACTGCTCAAATTAAAGTCTTTCACAATTATGTTCAGCCAGGCATGGTGGTGCATGCCTGTAATCGCAACAACTGCAGAGGCTGAGTTAGGAGGATCTCAAGTTCAAAACCAGTCTCAGCAACTTCGCAAGGCCCTAAGCAAGACCCTATCTCAAAAAAAGTATTAAAGGACTTGGGATGTGGTTCAGAGGCTAAGCACACCTGTGTTCAATACCTAGTACCAAAAGAAAACAATAGAACCTTCTCCACAAAAAAAAAAAAGACTACTTAAGAGCAAAATTAAGTTGTTTATGCTTAGACAATTAGGTATCCTTCATTTGGAAGCAATATAAAAATACAATTTTGGGAGAAAATACATCATTTAGAAACGTAAAAATAAATTAAGCTATACAAATTATAGAATAAGGCATGATGAACAAATACTCTTCTCTGTTACAAAATAACCAAGATTAAATAAAATCTCATAAATCTCTGGTCATGAGATTAAGATCTTGAGGACATCAGTCACTCTTTTAATTTATAGCAAGAAAGGAAAATGAGGCAAGTGTTTACGGTTAGTGTTTAATTAGGTTAAAGTTACTCATTTCAAAACTCACAGACTTAGCAGCAAAGAAAATGTAAAGAACCCAAAAGAAAAAGTCTCCGTGCACGTCAATTTTCAGTAAATAAAAATCAACGGATTTCTGAAGCAGTCCTTGAGGAAAGGTTGTTCCCACCTCCACTGTTACACCATTTAGGTATTTAACATCAGCTCATATTTTTTTGTATTTCCCCTATCTTCTACAAGCATATCACTTTCATTTTAACAAATACTGTTAAACTTTGCCTCAAAGTTGTCCCTTTTGGAAATATTTCCACATGGCCCAAACAGCAGTATAATAAATGATTAAATGTCCAAGTGTGAAATAATTGTCATTAAAACATTAGATGCGTATATATTTTTCATGTTAACATGGAGTCAAGTTCTAAGTTTAGATGTTGGCTCCAATGCAGACTATGAATTTTTCATGGGAACTTCAAACATATTCACAGCTTTGCTCCCTAGCTTATACGTAGGACCATATAGACAAAAACAGACAACTGTATTGCACACAAAGAAAATTCAGGCTCATAGTTCATATTATGTGGAAGCTTTCAAATAATGCATCAAAAGCATAAAGTCAAAAATCTATACACCATTTTCTAAAATTACATGTCATCTTTGGTCCCAGAAATTCTACTTCTGGGAATTAACCCCACCAAATCCAAAATGTACTTAAAAAGTTACAAGGAAACTTAACTGACATTTTAATCAGTGAAAATGGGAAGCACCCTAAATATCCCCCAACAGAGGAATAAATTAAATGCTAACGCTACACTATGGAATAATAAACTCTTGTCAAGACTGTAACAGATTTCTATGCACCAACATATAATGACTTCAGGTATCAATACTTCAAAGAAAAACAAAACAGTTGAGTGCATATACAAACATATATAAACACACATATAGACCATATTTAAAGTTATTCTTTTTTGTTGTTTTGCTTTTTGTAGTACTGGGGACTGAACCCAGGGGTACTCTGCCACAGAACTACATCCTCAGTCCTTTTTATGTTTTACTTTTGAGAAAGGGTTTCACTAAGTTGCCCAAGCTGTCCTCAAACTTGTGATCTTCCTATGTCAGTCTCCCAAATAGCTGGGATTACAGGTATGTGCCAATATACCCAGCTAGTATGCTGTATTTTTAAAAAAATAAAAAAAGTTCAACTGGGCGTGGTGGAACATACCTGTAATCCCAGTGACTCTGGAGGCTGAAGCAAGAGGCTCGCAAGTTCAAAGCCAGCGTTAGCAACTAGCAAGGACCTATGCAATTTAGTGAGACCCTGTCCCAAAATAAAATATAACAAGGGCTGGCGATGTGGCTGAGTGCTTAAGAGCCCCTGGGTTTAACTTTTTAAATTTAAAACTACATATGCATTTGCGATAGTGTGTGTAAATGAAGAGAAAGGGATTTCAAAGTGTACATTCTAGATTGTTTAGTTGTTAACTCTTAAGATCAATGGGATGGGACAGCAAGAATCAAGAGATAAAAAGGGGGAACTTCATATTTTTATTCTATGTACTTCTGTATGTGAATTTTTCCAAGAATGCATATTCTACTTGTATAATTTTAAATTGAAATGTGTAGAAATAAGTTATCCAAATAATTTAAGGGAAAGAAACTGTTTAAAAACTGTAAAGCCAAAGCTACATGATAGTTTTTAATATTAAAACTGGCCATAAAACTCCACCCTCTTAGTTGGAAACTATGGTCCATGCACCAAATCCATTATGCTGTTTTAGTACATCTTGTAAGCCAATAACAATTCTTACATTTTTAAATGGTCATGATTTTTTTAAATTGTTACACATTAAATATTATGTATTATTCAAATTTTATTGTCCATAAGTCAATAAAATTGTATAAGAAAACAGACACAGTCATTTACAAATTGTATTCAGCAGTTTTTTACGCTACCTTGGCAGAGCTGCGAAATTGTGATAGGGAAAGTATAACTCACAGCCCAGAAAATATTTACTATCTGGCACATATAAAAGTTTACCAAACAATTTCACAAATACCACATCATATTTATAAACTTTATGGAGAAGTGTTCATAACCACATCTTAACAGCTCTGAGGAGATCAACATAAACATATTGACTACTGACCAGCACCGGACAGTCTTCAGAAATAACAAATGCATACACCCATTTATCCTACATGTCCAATCCAGCATGACTTTAGAGAAGGGCTGAAAGACTAATACAGCAACACACAGTATAAACCAAAAGAAAAAACTTACCTCAGTAAATATTCTGCATATATTACAGGCTCTGGCAAAATCTGCTCTAAAAATTCTTCACCTTCATCTCCTTTTAATTTCAAATATTCACAAAGGGCACGCCAATACAAAGCTATTTCAGGAGTTAATGTTTCCACTGGAATCAATTTCCTTCATTTAATAGGAAGAGAATAGGAAAAAGCAAGATCTATACATCCAGTTAAAAATGTAAACAAAAATTGAAATAAAAATATTTTATTTCTAACTACCATTTTTCTTCTTTTTTTTTTTTAAGAAAGAGGGGACAGTGAGAGAGAGAAAAAGAGAAGCAATTTTTTATTTAGTTTTTCATGTGACTTTCATTCCTTGGACACTGTTGTGTATGTGGTGGTGGGGTTTGAACTCGGGTACTTGCACATGCCAGGCAGGCACTGTAACCGCTGAGCCACCACCCTAGCCCCAACCATTCTTTTAATGACGACACCATAAACCTATCCACACACAAATGAATAAACATATAATAGGGGTGCACGTTTCTGGACACTGTCATGGTGGGTTAATGCAAAAATCAAAATAATAAAATGAGAGACACAGCTAAAGTAGACATTCTATAATAAAGCAATTCATTCTTATACTACAGGGGAACAATAGGAAAAAACTAAACAATATTAATTTAATCTAAAGTAATAGGGAGGGAAAGCTAATTTCAATCGCAGAAGGTGATCAGCACAGTTCAAATAATGAATCTTTATGTACCTGCCATCATTGCTTTTACAGATTCCCACCAGTTCACTGAGAGGAGTCACTGAAAACAAGGCATTGAGAACAGACACTGCCACTTCAGAAGAATTTTCCACATCCAACCTATGAAGCAACTCCAAGATATTTCCTTCAGTGAAACGCAACCAGCCTTGGAGAAGATGCTTCTGCATTGCTTGTTTCACAGCATCTATTCAATCATTTGAAACATGGTAAACAGAGGCTCCCCCTAGCTTTCATTTTGTCCGTTATCATTCATTTCTATTAGATCAATGTTAAGGTAGAGTTGGTATTTACAATACAAACACAGATTAAGAGGCCGAACAAAGCTTACGAAACAAAAGTACAGTGATACTGCAAACGTCATGGTAAGGTTCACTTCCAAATACAAATGGCAAAGGTGGAACACTAAATACCCAACTACTGCTATAGCTTACAAAAAAAATCTTTGCATTCCCTTTCCCCTGGGCTCAAAGGGCTCCAGGTGTTAGCCTAGAATTGATAACATCTATTATTCTACTTGTTGCCTGACTTCACAATTCTATCTGCAGTAGTGAATCATAACAAACACACATCACTGAGCAAACTTTTTTCTTAGGTTTTAGGACTATCCTATTCATTAGTCTTTTGACAACGTTTTCAAACTCAAGTTTGTTTTCTTGCTGTAGCAAAATTGCACCACCATGGTCTTCACACAGGAGTTGGGAATTTTAAAACATCATTCCTATGAGCAGATTCTCTAGTTTAACAGATGGAGGACAGGGATGTTATACCAGCCTCATGCACAGACACTTATGTCAAGGTATACAGGAAAGAGAGAATATTTTTTTAAAAGCAAGTTAAAGGGTACAAAGAGATTCTAACTTCTGATGTTAATTAGCTCCATAGATAAATATAGGTTTTCCATTTGTCAAACAATGGAAGGTTGAAAGTTCTACTCCTTCAAAATTCTAAGAGCTTTAACCCCATGTTTTCTATACAATACACCAAGTTTCACCAAGTTTATGGGAATGATAGGTTTACTCAACATAATTTATGGTACTTGTTTCCTAAATCCCACTAAGTCTGACTTCAAAATCTACTAAACTTTTGTATATAAAGGTATGCATCTTACCTGATCTGTCATTAAGACCTTGCTGAAGGAGCATTACTCTTTGAGCAATGGACATTGCTCTCATATGAACCTTTTCAGCTAAAACCTTAAAAAGGCAATAATGAAAAGATGATCATTAAACTCAACATGATTTATAGATTTGTTATCTAGTAATATAGCATTCATCTTAGAAAGCTAACCAGAATTTCAAAAAAAATTAATACATTTACTATTGAAAAAACTCTACTTAAAATACCTATAGTCTCCATAATAATCTTAGAGAAACTTATTATATGGTATTTTTCAAAAGATCTTTAAGAATGACTTTCTTTTAAGAAAATGCCTATACAAAATATTGAACATATTTACCTGATAAGCCAGCTTTCTGACAGCTTCCTTCACATCCTTAGTACGTCCTACAATTTTTGGCAAAGTCTTTGCTGATGGTGCAATACATGATAACACTGCCCGCCTAACCTCTGGATTTGAATCATTTTCAATCAAAGTAAAATATGCTAAAAATAAAGTAACATATTTTTAGTACTAAAGAAATTATTTAACAATAGTCTTACTTTAAAATGTTTTCAAAATTATACGTTTTAGTCTTATAACTTAACTAAAGCTGAAAGTTTTCTCTACGAAATTCTCTTCTAGGGACAGAATGAGAAATTAGTCAATAGACTAGGTATGAAAACTAAGACCAAAAACAACCCTAAACTCAGGAAAAAATTTACTTTGTCAGGCATTTAGTTTTAAAGTGATATGGTTTTATTAGAATCCATTATTTGATTTTTTAATGAGTGCATGGTAAAAATAACTTCTGGCTCTGCTCACTAAAACAAAACCCATTTCCTGTATTCAAATAGATTTATTCCTGTACTTTTCACATTGTCCCCAGCTTTATTATCAAGTATATGTTGACTATCAAAATGTTTTACAGAATATCATTATGCATACCATTTAAGAACTAAAAATACCAATTATCACAAGCTATCAAAATTCATTACAAAAACGGTAACAGGGACAAAGTGAATAGTAACACAGAAAGGATCTACAATATGTCCAGAATATATGGAAAAGTGAAATATGATTATTTCAAGACCCCAGAGGTAAATATTTTTTAATAAGAGATTAAAAAGTACAAATTATAGCAGAGGTTGGCAATTTTGTCACTAGAATTCTGCAATAAAAGGACACCCAAATAGAGTAAAACAATGACCTGTCTAAAACAGGAAGAGATACACAACTCATATAACCTAAGGATTTCTTTTGAGACTATATAAAGAACTCCAATAAATCAATTAAAATTGATTTTTTAAATAAAAAATAAAAATGGGCAAAACACACTGATAAGCATCATACAGAAATGCAGTCATGCATGTGTAATGGATATGACAGTGACCCCGTAACATTATAAAGGAACTGAAAAACTATCACGTTGTGACATTATAGCTGTGGGCAGAATCTTATCACAACACATTTCTCACATGTCTGTGATGACCAACGTAAACTAACATAATGCGCTGTCAGTTGTACAAAACTAAAATGCAAATACTTATTACAGTATGTAATACATGATAATAAAAAAAGACTTATGTATTAGTCTATGTATTTGCTATATACTTTTACTGTTATTTTAGGGTATACTCCCATCTATTAAAAAAATATTTAAAGAACAGTATGTCAGGGCTGGAGCAGTTGCTCAGTGGTTAGAGCACTAGCCTGGCATGAGTGAGGACCTGGGTTCAAACCCGAGCACCACATACAGAATTAAGTATCAGAAAAACAAAGGCCAGTTGAAAAAAATAAATAAAATTGATTCTCTCTTTCTCTTTTTTTTTTTTTAAGAATAGTATGTCATATTACACTTGGAGCAGTCTCATACAGCTCATACTTAGCACATCTCTTGCACTGAGTCGACATTGAGTAATCAACCTATAACATCTAGCTTGTACAAGTACTCTCTGTGATGTTCACACAACAAAAATCAACCAAGAATGCAAAATGTATCCCCATCCTTAAGGGACACATAACTAATTACTAAAAATGTGGAAAGATGGGTAACAATGGGATACACATACACTCACACCACCACCATCACATTTTAAATCTGATGTTACTAAATACTGGATATGGATCAATGCCCAAGTACCAGGAATATTAACTGGTAAATCACTTTATCTAATAAAGCTGAACACACATATATTCCAAGTCCACCTCTAGGCATAAGTCCTGTGGAAACCCTTGAAGCTATGTAATTATGGAAACAAGGGATCCATTAACATTAGAAATAATAAACCATTAACTCTATATAACAGAATGCTATATAATACATCCAAAAAAGTATCATGGATGAACACTAAAATTAAAAATAATTTTGAAAGAAAAATATCAGAAAAATAAAATGTGGTTCACACAAAATGATAGGCTAAACAACATTATAAGAGACATGTAATTATTTTTTTATTACAAAAATAAAATTAAATTAAAAAAACAAGAAAAATAGCTACTTCTCAGGGAGAGGGACACAGTTGTGAGACACAGGCAGACTTTTTAAAGGTACTGATGATTTCTTTTTTTTTAGTTGGCTGATTGCTACTTGGGTATTAAACTTTTCCATATATAAAAACAATTAAAAAACTAGAACTGCTGAAAAATTAACAAAATCAACAAAAACTAAAAAGATTTAGGAAGTTACACATACCATTAACCACTGAGCATTCATCATCCTTGGGATCCTGAAGTCGCGACAGAGCCAGAACTGCCTGTATTCTCACATTTGGAATTTTATCTTTCAATCTAATAAGCATGGCTTCATTAATTTTATCAAACAGATCGTCATCAATCTGGGCATTTTCTGGCATACTTCCCAAAAGCTTGTTTATGAGCTGGCATACTCTAAACCTGACTGCACTGCTGTTTGCTTCGTGAGACTAAAACAAAAACAAATATTCCTGGTCAACATACCATTCCTAAATGATCAATACCACTTGATTCTATGTTTAGAACTCAAGAAGTTACAATAGTAATTCATTATTTGCAGGGAAACTATAAATGCGTTTATACACAACTATACAAGTATACTGTTTATAAAGTCTCAATCTGAATAAAAAGTATTTACTAAATTACAAATTATTATCTTTGTAGGAACTTTTGCAAAATAGGGAACTCTTTGAAAACAAACCTGAGAATTGGTTAAGACATCATTAAAAACTTAATGCTGGGTGCTGGAATATTCAGCAGTTATGGCGCTTGCCTGGCATGTGCAAGTACAAGGGTTCAAACCCCAGCACCACGGACAACAACCAAGTGTCAGAGCAATGAAAGCCATGTGAAAAACTAAATAAAGTTTATTCTCTCTTTCTCTCTCTCACTGTTCCTCTCTCAAAAAAGCAAAACAAAACAAAACCTTAATGCTGGAGCTATTTTAAAAGCCCACTTTACTTTTTTTAATTAGTTAATATTTCCTATAAAATATACACATTCACAGATATTTTCTCAATCACCAGGTATTTCACTACTATATGCAAACTTTAAGGTAAAATTTTCTACCTTACTTCCCCAAAGTGCTAATTTCCATAGTACCTGTAAGAGAAAAGTAAACAAATAATTTAAAATGCCACCATCTTCCTCTTCCTCATCATCTTCCAAATTGGACTGGTGAAATGAAGTAACAAACTTGGCTGCAAATTCTATTACTCTCTCCACGGCTGGTTCACGCTTATAGACCACCATGGCATATTTAAGGTAATGAACGAACTCCTCATGAAAAACTGCTTTATCATCCATCTGAAAGACAAAAGAAACCCCTCATAAACTGCACTGATAAAAATCTTTTACTCCCAACATGACTAGTGACACAGCACTTGCCAAAAAAAAAAAAAAAAGAGTAAATTTAGTTATCCAACACATGAAACGGCAAATAAGTCTGCACGAACCTCTCTCCAGACTGCAGCTCTCGGAGGGTACACCAGCATGACTTTTGGCAGTGAAAGAATTCTTAGTTTTCTTTCAATGCCCTTGCGTTTTAGTGTCACTGTAGTACAAACACGCTCCTTCACGAGCAACTCGCAACCAACACTGGCTTTTATAACCATCACATGCAGTCCTTCCTATCAGCCAGAAACTTCTTGGTGGTATAACTCACACTCTATTGCATCTCCTTAAAACCCTGTCACACTTCTTCAATTTTCCTTTGACATCAAGATACCTTATCTTCCCCAAATGCATTGTCCCTTTCTGCGCGTGGCTCCACTCAAAACACAAAGTGTGTACAGGAATAGGGAGGGCCAGGTCCTAGTGACTGACTTGTGTTTGGTGATGGGATTCAACCTGGCGGTGGCTGGATTTGGGAACTTTTCCGCGAAACGACCACGGAGCCACAGGGTCCAAACTGGGTGCCTATTCGCTTCGCCGCTGCAAACCTGCGCTCCAAGTTCACGGTCAGGCTAAGGGGAACCGTGGTCACTGCGCCGGAGGTCGGGGCAGGCGGGCTGGACTTGGGCAGAAAAGCAAGGACGGGCCCCGGTGTGAAGCGCGTCCCGGCGGCCTCAAACAAGTGGCCTGCCCGCTGTAAACCTCCGGTCACAGGGAATCGGGCAGCAAAGGTGAACAAGGCTGGAGGCAGGATACGCTAGGTCCGAAGCGCTAAGGGAGACCCTGGGAGAGGCTGGGCTGCAGGGGAGAGGGGCGGTGCCAAGGCGCGGGCCGCAGCGCGGGCAGCTTACCGTGCCGTAGGTGCGGCTCAGCGCCACCACTAGCTTCGCCTGGTTCTGGTGAGGCTGTTGCGCCAGCCGAAAGGCCTCCTTAATCGGCAGTAGCCTCTTCTCCGCTCCCATGGCGCCGGGATCACTGCCGCCCACCCAGAAACCTAGCAGTCCAGTCTCCGTAGAGTCCCGCAAGCCGGCCTCTGAGCGTCGTCCAGGGCGTGGTTACCGCCAGACCTTTCAAATAACTCCCGCGGGAGGAGGAAACACCGCGAGAACACCGCGAGAGGTGAGGAGGCGAGAGCGGGAAGAGGCGACTTCACCCTCTTCGCGCCCCGCGGTCTGGGCGCATGCGCCTGGGATGTGCGTCCCAGTTTTCCCCACAGGAAGTGGCCTTTCTGAGGAGAGGAGGCGTTGGCTAGACCGGAAGTGGTGACATCAGAAAAACCAAGCAGAGCTGCGGTGCGACTTTCGGGACGGGGCTGGTGGCTCTAGGCGTGGCGGGATCGCGTGAAGGGAGTGAAGCCAGAAAACAGAAAGGATCCTCCAGGGTGAGAACAGGGAATCAGCCGAGGCATCTGTCTCGGCTCTTGCAGCAGGGCAGGGAGGGGCATCCGGAGCAGGGCCGGCGGGTGGAGGCGGGACCGGGCGTTCCCATAGCCCGTGCTGCGGCTGGCGGCCTCGGAGAAGCGAGACGTCCCGAGTAACCCCGACGCGGACGCGCTGCGGCCCTCGGCCCTGCCTTTGCTGCGGCGGATGGAGGCGGTCTGGGGACCCGGCGAGGAGGAGCCAGCCGGGCGAGGAAGAGCTGCGGCCTGTCTGGGTGCGCCAGCTTCCCAGGCGTGCTTTACCAGCCTGCAGGAGGACGGTGTAGTAAAGGAAGGAGAACGGAAAAGCCTTCAGGATCGTGGTTATAGAGAAGGAACGAAGTCTTTAAATCTTTTTTTTTTTTTTGAAAACTGAAATGATCTCAGATTAAAAGCGAATATCTGTGCTGAGGCTCAGAATATGCCACTGCAAAGTAGACTTAGCTGGCGTATTTCTGGCTGTGCGTTCTGAGAAACTGCAGACCCAGGAGCAGATGGTAAAAGCTGTTTTGTAAATCATGCGCATTTGAAGACGTATAAAGGGAATCTGCGTTTACTACTACTTTTATAAAGTATGTCTGGAAGAGAGCTTTTCCCAATTTTTCTTACTGGGAACTGTCTGCATGACAAGCAGCCTTTATACCCCATAGATTTCCTCTCCCCATCCTCCTTTAATGTCACCACCCGCTTCCCCAGAAGCCCCTCTCCCCTGTTCCTTTCTGTAGTTCAGGCTGCCTCAGTCATCTAACTTCTAGTCTCATGATTTGTGGGACTTCGTTATTCAGTGTGCTTTCTCCCCCACTCCGCCCCCCGTTAGTGCCTTTTATCAATTCCTAACCCTACCCAAGAATCTAGGAGGGTGGAAGGAAACTTTTTCCCCCTACAACTCAGTACCCACTGCTAGATGAAGAAATAGAACGTTACAAAGTTGCAGGTACAACTTCAGAATTATTTTACCTCGCGGGAAATAAGACTTTTTGAGATTAACCGCATGAATAAATATCTCTGAATGAATAGCCTGGCATTTTCGATGTCTTAACTATGATA